>JAVXUO010001631.1:0-268220 GCA_033065855.1 Escallonia rubra | reverse complement strand
GCTCTTGGTAAGTAGTAAGCTGAACACTGCACCAGATAACCAATGCCACAAATACTAGAGAATAGGTTGAATCAAAACCTACACCAGCAACCATTGCAACAGCACATAAGACAGGCAACATAAGGGAATACATCTTCTACGACAATTGGGTGATTAGGAAGTAGGGAAAAAGTCACGATTTGAGTATTCCTCTTACTTGAATTACATTTAGCTTTTGAAGCTGAGTAGGTTAATTAGGGTATGTCAAAGATCCATGCTTGGGATCATCTTTTGCCATCATTACAACTATATGCATTTCAAGAACCCAAGGGTACTTTCATTCTCAACTTTAATGGTTAGCAAGGAAAAATTAGTCATCTTGCACTCTGCTTGAACTACCAATGATTCTTTCATGATTTTGAGTCAGAGTTGTCCCTTGAACAAAGACAGCTCATCAGGAATGTGCATACAGCTTGGTAGATTCCTCCTGGCTCTACCGCGAAGCCAATCTCCCCCATCACTGGCTTGGCCAAATAATTGGAGAAAGATGATTTTGTAGAAAAAGAAGACTGGTTGATTGATGGCCGGGCAGGTTGATATCATTTACTCAAAGGAAAATGTTGTCCCTTGCTTTTTAATGTTGTTAGAAGATTAGATTTGATAAGGTTAACAAGAATGGCAGAAAATATCAGACACGGGGTGGCAGCACTCCTCTATGAAGAAAGCGACTATTTCTAAGTCAGCAAAAATACAAGAGCTTATATAGCAAGCTAGTGCCCAACAAAGGAAAAATTACGAGAAAGAGTTTGCATACTCAGTAGCCAAAAATCCATCTGTCAGCCCGCCGATAAAGATGACTTGTTGCTTATAATCACCTGTTTTGAATGCAACCTGTGCCAAGAACAATGATGTCATAACATTATAGGAGCCATGTCAAGGAAAGAGGAAGGTATGCTAATAAAGCAAGCACAATTTTATTTTTCTTTTTCCATAGGTAAAGATATATTAGAAGAAAGAAACCGCCAGATAGGGCGAACCTAGAAGTCCCCTCAAACCCAAAAATTGAACGAGATTGTCAATGAACTCTAAGAAAGGATCTCAGGAAACCAATCCTGCACTAGACATCCAACATAAGACGTCACAAAATAGTGGTCTCACAACTACCACGGAACTCGACAATCCTTCAAAATGACGATTATTCCTCTCCAGCCAAAAATTACAAATGAATTTTCAAACACATCCTTGAGACCATCTGTGCAACAAATCTACAACTCTTTTTGGCATAAACGAAGAAATGGAACAAAAGATCACATCTCTTGAGCGAAATCACGATGAAGGTGGTGGATTGACGGTCTCCTCCGCAGCGAGGCACATGCAGCAACGGACAATAATTTTCTTTCATTTCTTCAAGTTATCAAGAGTCAAAATCTTTTCCACATGTCTACGATGAAACCATTCACATGGTAATTAGCCCAGTGAACAAATCGTGAAGTCCAAATCTCTTTTATGTGGCGATGTTTCACCAATAGAAATGTTGTCCCATCTATCTATAACTAAGTTGATTGCCTTCCTTATGACTTCTTGTGGCAAACTTGGTTTACACTTTTACCAAAACAGCCCCACGCCCTTAAAAATAATAGGCCTATTCAAAACAAAAAAAAATTAGAGATGCATAAAATGGGATATATTCTCAGCACATTTGTATTATTGCGAAAGATTCATGCAGTGGCAACTTGGAGTTCTTGAGAAATAAAAAATAAATAACAAATTTGAAAAGAAAAATTTAGCTACTGCCGCTTATACTAATAGAAAACATGTAAGGAGAGTCATGGAATCAAAAACTGAAATAGAATTAATAAAACAACAGGTCTTACAGCAGAGGTGCACAAAAGAAAAATAACATCCACCGAAGAAAAAATCATTCTTTGTTTTTCAGCCTGAATTGGTGAATAAACCCAGATATATCGTAAACCAAAAGAAACAAAAAAGAATATATGGAGTAAAAATATTCTGAAGCTTTTTTTATAAACCTAACTGCAACTACATATGTCAGTATTGTTTCCTCAGATTTGAATACTTTTTACAGCAGAGGTGCACAAAAACAGTAATATCCACTGAAGACGAAAGCATCACTCTTTGTTTTTCAGTCTGAATTGGTGAAAAAATCCAGATATATCAAAAACCAAAGAAATGAAAACAGACGATATGACATAAAAAAGAAGTCTTCTAAAGCATTTCTATAAACTAACTGCGGCTATATATGTGCGTATTGCTTCCTCAGAGTTGAAAACTTTAACCTGCTTCAGAGGCAACTTGTCTTATATTCGTTTACTTCCTTACGAGTTTGTGTATTACTTTGGTGTCGTCATCATCAAGCAACTTGCACCTGGAATTGCTTATTTGCATATAAAATAGTCGTCAAGCTCTAATAAGTGGCCAATTGAATGCCATCCCGCAATGTAGGCATCCTAGCAAACTCAACTTCTTGAACTTGAGGCTCTCCTTCAACATAGTAGTGAAACTTCTAGAAAATGTGGAAGTGGAAGAGCTTCCGCCAAGATTTTGACTCATGTGAAAACTGGATTGACAAAAACATACTTAGACACTCTTATGCTCCAGCTTAAGTAAGCTTTCACAGGAGATTATAACCTCTTCGTTTGATTACAAATGGGGTTAGCAAAAGAAGGCTATGTTTGTTTCATCATACAATTACTCCCTCCGTCCCACATAAATTGATCATCTTTTCTTTTTTGGCCGTCCCACAAAAATTGCTCACTTTCCAAATTAAGAAAAGATGCTATATGTGTTTTTCCAAATTTACCCTTCTTACACTTTTTTTATTCTATTTCTCTCTCCACCAACTCATTTTCTCTCTCCTAACCCATTTTCTAACACTTTTTTATTCTACTTCTCTCCCCATATTTAATACTCCACTAACCAATTTTCTTTCTCCTGGCCCATTTTCTACCCCTCCTCTCTCTAAAGGATACAATGGGAAACACACAGTGTATGACTTGAATCCTTAATATGCGTGCAAGTCAAAGTTGATCGAATTATGTGGGACGGAGGGAGTATTTACCAAGTAGAAATAGTTCAAATAGAGAAAACATTTCTCGTACAAAAATTTAAGACACAGTTGGTATTTTGAATTAAATTCTTACACTCGCAAATAACGGTGTAGTTTCTTTGCCATGTTAGCCCATGTGCATTCTTCTTATCATATTCATAACATGGATTGATAGTCTATTCGTTTCTGTACACACTGTTTTGCAGACTGAGAGGTCATTGGGGCAGATAGTACAGTTGACATGTAACCATACAAGGATGTCATTTGTGAGGCTTTAGTGGAAAATTTGATTCTTTTTTGGTAAATTTAAGATACCGGTATTCATTACAAAGACTGTTCTCATACTCATGAGTAGGTACAAGAGAAATACGTTTAACTTCTATATAAATGCTCTATTTGGTGGGCCAAAAATCCAGAGAAAGGAAAAGGAACTTGAGTAATTGGTAACCATTTATTAGGGGTTGTAGGACTTCACTCAATTTTTCAAATACAAGTATTGCATTAGTGACAGAAATTTTTTTTCATTAATATTTGCAGAAAGGCAAAATATATCTTTATATTGACATTTCACTTTCTCATTTTCTCTGGATTGATATAGAAATGTTACGGAAAAGAAGGGAGGTTAAGGGGAGGCTAGAAGGATCTGTATGTTAAGTGTACTTGCCCTAGAGTTCACTCCGAGCAACAAATGAACATATTTACACAGGAATGGTTGAAACGGAGGAGACATTGCAACTTCGATTTACACTCATTCACCCCGTGAACAGACGCAAGTTGTATGATTGTGTAGTGACTTGTGAATCTTGTAATACTGCTCAAAGTTTATACTAAGATATCTGCTTCAAGCCATTTTTCAGATGCAATAATCATATTGTGAGATGTAAAGTAAAGAGGACATGCAACCCATTACTAGTTGCAGTAATCAGAAAATGATTGCTATGTAGTGTTTCCCCTTCCTGTTTTTATATCCAAGAAAAAGATCACATAGTGCGTGCTCCATTTGTTTTTGTTGAATCCCTATCCAGAATTAAATCATACTTTTCCAAATGCATTGCTTGTTTGTTTGCACTTGCTACAGAATCTTAATTATTCCCTCCACTGGTTGTATCTCAAAGAAAAATCTATGTATTAGGTCTGAGTAGGTGTGTTTGACATTTTGTTGGTAGAATTGTAGTTTCGTTATTATTATATTTTCTATCAGCATTGATCACTCAACTTTGCTTTTTACATGACTGTCTAGCCCCCTCTATAAAACTTCCCTATATGGTGAATGTTACTAAATAAAGAACGTATGAATTTAAAGCCACCCTTTTCCTATACCCAATAGTGTTAATGTGCACACTATAGAACAAAAAGCAGGAGTTGTCGTCACAAAATAATTTGCATCCAAAGTAATTTACGTCCAAACAAACCCCACGAAACACCAGAAGGCCCAAAACCATTTCCAACATATATTTACATCAGAACAAAGTATTTAATAAACACTAGACGGCACTTCAGCTATTGTTATGAACGACATGAATGCATCATTTGTAATTACTTTTGGTTTCCGTATTCATCCAATCCAACACCTTCATGCCCCTAGCAAGAACCTAATATCCTCTTACGCCAGTAGACCCACAGCTCGAATTTTGTTTTGTTTTCTTTTTCAGTTTTTAATCAATGAGTACAGTATAGAATGTAATTCAACTCTTGAAGGGGGATTTCAAGAACCTAAATTTTCCCCCAAAGACCCAAACTTTCAGTCTATTATATAGCTAAAAGCATGATTTTTAATCAAACATGTCCCCACATTAACAACAAATGAAACAAATCGACACGATGGTATTATCCAATTCAACTCTTAAAAGGGGTTTTAAGAACCTTATAATCTCTCAAAAAAAAAAACAACCAATCAGACCTTAAAGTATTCAAGTCTAAAGATCCAGGAAAACTACAATTCCAAATTTGACTAACTCAAAGAAGCCATTTTTTACCAGAAAACTATAATGTGACTTCATTTTTAATCAAGAACTTAGCCATGTTAATAATTGATGAACACACAAACACAATGGAATACACTCAATCTATTCAACTCTTGAAAGGGGTTTTCAAAAAACCTAAAATTTCTCAAAAGAACCAAACAGACCCTAAAGAATTCAAATCAAAAGAGAAGCGATTAGTGTCCAAACACCTGAAAATGTGACTTCATTTTTAAAAAAGAACGCGCCCACGTTACGAATAGATTACTAATAGATCAATGGATAAACATAACAGAGTACCCTCAACTTATTCAACCCTTAAAGGGGGTTTTCAAGAACCTAAATTTTCCCAAAAAGAACCACACGTACCCTAAAGATTTCAAGTCCAGAGATCCAACAAAATCCCAAATTTCGGAAGTTAATTAACAAGAGAACTGAGTGATTTTTTAACAGACCTGAATTGGCTTGGGGCCGTACTTGAACATGACCCCACGAAACTGATTCTTCCGGTTAACCGGACAGCCGCCGCCGTCGGCGGCGGCGGCCGACGAGCTGGTTACCATCCTGGCGCTGCCGGACTTGTTTAAACGGCCGCGAACAATGCCCGAAAACCAGGAAGCGGATGACGTGGACGACGATGATGATGAAGATGGGGCCGAAGAAGTTGACAGATTCATGGTAATGGGTTCGGATTTAGGAGGGTGGCCATGCTACTGTTGGGTAAGAATCCAGGGTTTCTCTTTTAAGAAAGCTCATTTGGTTTTGTACCAAAATGGAGATCAAAGATTGAACTAGTAGTTCAAGAAAAGTACATGGGGCTTGCAGTTCTACAATGTACAGCGAAGGAACAGGTCCCACTCTGCTCAAGTTCAAACAAGAGTTTATGCGTAGGGTTAATTACGCTCGATACCCCCAAGTTTGAAAATATTACGCTTAGCGGCGTCAAGTTTGAGAGAACATAATTATCGAACGAGGTTTGATTTTTTTCTTAACACTTTATCTAGATAGGGTCATAGTGCCGATCGCCTTTTAAGTTTTACCTATTCATATTATTACCCTTAACAATTCGATGACTAAGGATTGAAAAATATTACATTTTTAGAATCTCGCTTAACCTATAAACCTACGGCCTATGCATCTCTATGAATGATAAGAGATATGCAGACATTAATGTCATCGCTAAAATTATCTTATACGGAGTATGAAATAAACACTATTTAGCACTACATTTCATTTTTGCAGAATAGTATATTTGGGACTGAATCCATCTCTCAAACCACTTTTACTTCTAAAGCAAGATCGATAGTATCCATGGACTAGACACTACCTAACTTTTGAGATTTTGCAAATCTTGATTTGTAACGTTTTAATTGGCTCCTTATGCTTTTATTTTATTAGACTTTAAAACAGTTTGAACGGCTTTGTTAATCTCACGTCAGTACAATGTTTCTATTATCAATAAACGACGATCCATGTTAGGTCCTTTGGCTAAACGATTGCAGAGTCAGCAACATGTTAGCAGGCTACCAAAACCGGTAAACCAATCATTTCTTTTCATTTTTCCATCTTCACTGCCATTTCCACCTTAAACCCCGATCATCTAATCGAAGATAGAGAATCATGCACATGTTAAACAATAACACAATTACTCTCCTTAACGCCCTTGCTGGTCATTTCCTTACGTTAAAATCGTTTACAATAGTTTTAATCCAAATGTTTTGTACTACGGTTACTAATTTTGCATATATTTGATTAGAACTTGAAAATTGTGAATTACCGTTGTTTTGTGTGTGTGTATGTGTGTAAGTTTTTGTGCAAGTGAAACGGTTTGGAGTGTCATCGGTAATTAAAGTGCCAATAAAATCTCAAAGTATCTCGAAAAGTTGGAGTTATTGCACCATCATAGTGCTCATAAGCCTACTTAGTTACTTATAATTAGCAACACGGAGTATTACTTTGGAGAAGGGTAAATTACGCCAAGACTCCTTCAAGTGAGGGTGTTGGGGTTAATTTTGGTATGGTCAAACCTGATTTAATCTAGATTAAATCAGGTGTGTGAGTGTTTGGCAAAAGAGATTATAAGATTTAATCTGACTAAAAAAGTAAAAAACTGATTAAATCCATAATCTTGGAAAGTGAGGATTATAAAATAATCATTTTTTTCATAATCAGGTTTGACATTTTAATTTATCATCATATCTCTATGTTTTTTCACGAAAAGACATTTCATACCCTTTTAACTAATTATTAGGTGTGACTTTTAATTAATTTTCGGAGTTATATTCTCTTCTGCGCTAACAGAGAGAGGGAGCATAATTGTTCATCAACAACCGGCTTCTTCCTCCCCATCATTTATGTACGCTCTTCTACCTTTAATTCATAATAAGAAGTGACAACTTTTGTAAGTGATTGAAAATTGCTTCTTCAATTTTTATTTTTTTTGTATATTCTAGTTATTTTCAAATGAAAGGTATTACTTCACTAAATGGATATTAGAAACTATATTTATGTAATGTCCTTTATGACCATTTTGTCATATCAAAACTGATTTAATCACTTTCTACCCAAATACTTTTTGTAACTTTAAGCTAGTTCACATCTAATTTTGCCAAACAACAAACTGATATGCTTAAAGTAGATTAAATCTAATTTTGAAAACTGATTCAGATTTAAGCTGAAATCTGCTTTTCAGAATCAATCACAAACAACCTTTAACTATAAAAGTGACAAGGATCATAACAAGATAACATAGTTACGAGCCATGCCAACAAGTTCCTCAAGTTCTATAAGCACTTGTTACTTGTCATTTTTTAGGTTGTTTAAGAAAAATCTTTGATGATTGTTTGATTTATGATCTTGTCAGCGACCCAAAGGCTATAGTTATTAATATCATTAAATATAGTATATGTTGACGGACTCATTCTTTACCGGCTTAAGATTTTAAAGTATATAATAACTTAAAGTGGTATCAAAGCTCAGTCATCCCGCTTGCATATATGATCCCCAATTTTATGATACTGCAACTTGCACTCATCTGTTTCTGTACATAGTGGTGGTGCATTCCTCGTCTATTCCTCAATGATTTGTTTCTCCACATTCAATCAGAAGCTTGTATGTGAAGAGACGTGTCAAGCATAAACCTAGCAAAAATCGACCCGGATCCGCAGGTCGATCTGTACCCGGCTAAAAACCCCTAGTACGGGTACATGTTTTGAATACCCGCCGAAAACAGACCCGTACCCGAACCGACCCGTAATTTTCGGGTCTGTCCAGGTCGGATACGATTTACCCGACCCACCCGAATTGTTCGCTATATATAAGTGCTAGAATGCTAGGGTTTCATTCCTTTCTCTCATCTTCCCCATCTGTGCCGCTCTTCTTTTTCTCTCTCACGAGTCACGATTTCACTATCTCTCTCACGACGTCCCTCTCCACTTCCCTCCTTCTCTGAACTATCTCTCGTCTCACCCACCACGCCATTATAGTCAGATTTGTCTCTCGTTCTCACCCACCGGCCACCACAGTCAGATCCATCGACGACCGACCTTCTCCGCATCTTGACGGCACCAATTGTTCAGCTCTGACGGCCACAACTCCGCCACTGTCGTCCGTGGGAAGCCTCAGCCTTCAACTTTGATTTAATAGTCGATCTGACTATGAAATCAATCAGATCTTGTTTTATTTTTCTGTTAATTTTTTAATGATTTATGTAATGGTCATCAATCAGATCTTGATCTACTTATATTATTTCTATTATGATTGATTTTTAGCTCATTTTCTGGGAATGTTAAGATTGTGTTGGATTTGAGATTATTTGTTGGATCTATAGCCAAAAAATATGTTTAATTGTAGTAACAAAAATGAAATCATGCAGAAATTAAACTGTGATAATTGTAATAGAAGGAAGGGGGAAAAATATTTTCAGAGAAATACCCCAGTGAATATATATATATATATGTTAATAATAGAAGTAAAAATTCATTTACCCGCGGGTAATACCCGACCCGCAAGGGCAGGGTACGGGTGCCAAAAAATACTACCCGGGGAAAATCGGGTAATTTTTACCCGACCCAGATTTACCTGGACCCGATCGATTTTTACCCGTATTTGGCGGGTATACTCGTTTGTCAGGTCTAAGTATGATAAACATTTTTTGGGCCATATGTTATCAGCTTAAGCTTTCATAGCAGATCGTATTTTATTTGTTTAAAAGTCCGCGCTTCCATTTCACCCATTCCCATGAAGCTTGTAACAATTAATGAAGGGCAATAAGAGATAAATCCCAGCTCTGAAATGAAGACACAGTCACATTGAAGCAGGGGATACGCATTGAACAGATATTGGGCCAGGCATGTTAGTCATCAAAAGGACATTCAGCAAGCCCACAGGAGTGCTTTACCAGGGCCCAGTTTGTTTAACAATGGCCTCAGCTCTTAGCTTTACTTCGTGATCCATTTAAATTTGGGAGAAAGTATGGGCTAATTTCTAGCCCATACATAACAAGCTTGGACATCTCGCCTTTTACTACATTTTTTTTTTATCTTTATTGATACTCCTTAAATTACTAATGATAGTCGCGTCACGGAGTACCAGCTATTTAGGAGTGCCACTCCAACTACGCATTGACCTCTTATGAAATTGAGGCCTTGTTTGTTTCACCGAAATCGTTTTCCGGGTGTTTGGTGCATGAAAATCTTTTTTCTGGAAAAAGTTTTTTGCATTTTTCTGTGTTTGATGCATGCATAAGATTGTTTTTTCAACGGAAAATGATTTACAATCACACTTAATTTTGAAGAACAAAATGTTGAAAAGTCACTTACTGATTAAAAATCGATAAGTTATTTTTCGGACCACTGAACACACACAAACCCCCCGACACACACACGCCCATCCACACCCACCCCCGTCACCCCACGACACATGCGCGCACACACACACCCCGCACCTACCCACCCACACCCCCCCCCCCCACACACACACACCCCCCCCCCCACACGCACACACCACCCACCCACCCCACCCCCCTCTCACCCCCACACACCAAATGCACCCACCCACACTTACAAACTCACGCCCAAATAGTGGAAACAGTTGAAAACATATATTTTTTTGGTATAGATGTTTGTATCACTGCACGGCAACAAAACATCGAAAAATGAAATTCATGAAAAGAATTTCAGGAACTGTTATTCTCCGGAAAGCGTTTTCCGTGAAACAAACAGGGCTTGACTGTTAACTAATTAGCGATCCTTAAGGAGAAAGTATTACTTAGCTTGCAACTATGGCAAGCCATCGCTAATTTTGTTTCATATTTATGACGAAAAAAGCAGTTTACATCATTCCGTACTAAGTATCTCCCAGGCAAGCACTTTAAATTACTGGAGTGCACTGGTTTATCACGTGCTACTTTATCCAAGATTTAAAGTTCAAGATAGACTAACCAGTTATACGCTTATTTTCCATGTAGAAAAGTGAATTATCTTGTATTTCGGTAACTTCTCCGAGGTATGTTAGCGTGATCTTAGTTTTTCAAGACTCTAATTTCTCAGAATTACGAGTGAGGGGAGGGGATGGAGTCGCACTCTATCTCGGAATCATGAAACCCGTCTAAAGATTAAGCACACTCCAGTGATGGCGGAGGAATGAAGTGATACATTTCTATGGTTTTTGGAAGACCAAATGTGCTAATGGCCTAAAGCTCACGCGAAACTTGTTCTTTTTTAAAACTAACATATCTTCCCAAAGGCACGGTAACCTCAATACCTGGTCACCACCAAATTTGGGTTGGACAAAAGTGAATGTTGCTGGAGCAGCTCATGCAGGCAAAAAACATTAGTATGGCAGCTACTGGAGGTCTAAGTAAGGATACTAGTGGAAGATGGATGTTCGGATTTATGTGTTCAGTTTGGCAGTGTAGTAGTCGACCCGCGGAGAGTTGGGCTATTTGGCACGGGCTAGAAATTGTTTGGAGCCGAGACCTAGATATATTATCGTTGAAACAGATGCGCTTAAGGTCATCGAAGCCATATTAAAAGGATATTTTCTTCAAAATCCAGGAGCTCTTGCATCGTCAATAGGAATGGCAACTAGTTTTCATCGGTCGCAAGTTCTAGAGTCCCCGCCGTGAACCTCATATAAGACCTAGAAATGAATGCTTTAGGCGTTCGTGGTTCTCCTCCGTAACCCTTAAATTTATTCTTTCGTACGTACCCGAAAAAAAAAAAAAATCCAACTAAAATATTTTCCATTGACCATCAGCAATGAACTGGAGGGAAGAACAAGCTAAGGGATACCTTTTCTGAGTTCAGAAACCTTATTTGCAAAAGCCATATCAGTCAGTGGATGGTCCCTGTGGACACACCAAATTCATGAGTGCATGCTCGAGAAAATAAAAGAACAAAAAGGGAAAGAGAAGGGTGTGCTTCGGAGTTGTTGATGAATGCACTCAGTGTAAAGTGGGAATCAAAACAAAGTGGACCAAAAGCTAACAAACGGCCCTTCAATTAACTAAAGAGATTGCTGCAAACGCCTCCTCAAAGTATTAATCTGTATTATCTCAAGGTTTAGCATGGCCTAAGCAGCGGCGGAGCTAATGGGCGGCACCGGTGGGCCGGTGTCCACCTGCTCCTCCAATTTTTTTTTTCTTTGACGTGGTATGTTTTATCCACAATGATAAAAGTGCCCACCTAAAAATTCTAAAATTACTTAAATGAGATTTTTTTAGTTATTTTACATGTTAAAGTACCTAAAATTTTTAGCGAAAGTTAAAAGAAATGTCATTTTAGTCATTAAAAATGCTAAACTTATACAAATAAATACAAAAAAGCAAAGTTCAAACTCCAAATAAGTAAACACATAAAGTCAACATATTTAACCACACAGTTTAGACTTTACAAGGTGACAGAGCACACCGCCTTTGGGCTCTGACGGTTACACCTCATTCTCTGCCTCTGGCCTTACCTGTTACCTTCTCCCCCTTCTCCTGTTGGTCTACATGTTGCGTAAGATCCAATAAAGTCGAGCCAGCCATTCTAGTGGCTTTCGGGTAAAAGTTGCTTCCCTCGATTGATATTGTAACAGAAGGAAAGTTTTCAATCTTGTTTTTTAGATGCCCTAAATCAAGCTGAAGTGCTGCTTGTTAGCTGGGGGGTGGCAATTTCATGTGGTCCCCTTGCTTGTATTTTAAACCCCGAAGATCATGGTAGCGATTTCCATGGTAAGTTCCGTGTTTGGAACTTATAATTTATATGTTTAATTATAGTAAAAATTGGGCCTTGAACACCCAAATAATTCTTTGTTGGGCTTCTGATTGAGCCATCTAGACATAACCAAAGGGTAAGTTCCGTGTTTGGAACTTATAATTTATATGTTTAATTATAGTAAAAATTGGGCCTTGAACACCCAAATAATTCTTTGTTGGGCTTCTGATTGAGCCATCTAGACATAACCAAAGGGTTTCGAATTTCACTATTTTATTAGTTTGAAAGTGGAATGAATTCTATGGAAATTTAACTTTTGCTAGCGTAAAAGCGTGGACAAACATATGAGGACATAAGTTTTGTGAATATCCTTCTCGCTGAATCTTTAAAAAAAAAAAAAATGTAGTGCCACCTTGCTCAACGTTTTTGGCTCCGCCACTGGGCCTAAGTCACTATTACGTGGATCTTATTACACTTTCCTACTCACTTGCTCATAATTAAAGTCTATTTTCCTGCTACGTTGATAAAATTTTGAGGATTTTTTTCTACAAGAAACTGTTTCGTGAGTTCACTGAATTGAGTGCGAATGATATGTCTTTGATCCGTTCAGAAAAGTGATTTAAAACGATATGCGTAAATCTTTTAAGCCAAAGTAATAACATGCGAAGGATAATAATTAATAAGCTTGCACTTGCTCCCAATATATGATTGTTTTGAGCGAAGATACATCATTCCACCGCTTTATCGAGAAAGGCCTTCCAAAATACTTTTTGACTATGTTTGATTACTGTGTGATGAAGTCCAGATTTCTCTGCCTAATGATTGCCACATTGCATTGCAAGCTTGTTTGATTGGCTCGCAAAGGCTCTTATGTACGTTGATATCATTATGCCCCGTGCCATATGTACTCATTTCATTTCATTTTAAATTAAACATGCCACTGCTTTCATGCTATCCTTGTAGAAATTCAAATTCTAAGTCACGATTGTGGATTGTACTCTCTTCTTCCCTCTTGCTTGCAGGGTAGTCTTCGGATACTCCACACAACGGCACATAGAAAGTCTGCAATCTAAACCACGCTTTTTGAATAGCTAGCAAAACCGTTAGGGAGTCATGAGCGTGAAAGCGGATAATACCTTGAAGTTACGTAATTAAGATACAAAACCAATTATGGCCGAGCGAACAATACCTTGTGCTTTCGTGATAGATGTATACTAATATTTAGTAACATTTAAACATGCAGTTCAACATGGAGTTCTTGCTTTGCATGACCACCATGTATGAAACATGAGAAACTTTCAACAAGGGAGTGTTAGGGGTGAGCATTTAAACTGATCCAACTGTTAAAATCGAACCAAGCAATCTTTCTATGTTCAAACCGATCTAAAAATCAATCGGTTCGTTTTTTTCTTTTCTTCCCAAACCGTACTTTCGGTTCGGCCAGTTAGGTTCGGATTTTTTTAAAACCGCACAAACCTTATATAATATAGCATGCCTATATTTTTACTGAATTCTAGTTATTTTTTACTAACCCTAGTTATCTAACCGCTAATATAAAATTGGATAAATACTAAATTCCTTGACGTAACACACATTTTTCATTCGCCGCCTACATCTCTACATCTCACTAAGTGTTATTAATTATGATAAAAAAATTCAGTCTTTTTTGGAGCTTATTAACATGCATAAGTTATTAATTTTTGGGTTTAAACTTTTCCAAAATTGAATTTGGCTCAAACCGATTAAACCGTCCAAACCGATCCGTTCAACCCGCAGAAATCGAACCGTTGAACCCGAACCGTTCAACCACCATTCGGTTTTTTTTTCTTCCAAATCGAGGTTGGTCGATTTGGTTTGGTATTCGGCCTCCAAACCGAACCGTGTTCACTCACAGTGAGTGTAATTAGTGAGTCTAGTTAGGGTTTCTTCGCTTTTCCTTTTTCCTACTTTTGGTTGGCCACACCTTCTAGGGTTGCTATTACATAGTATATATATACATACATGCACCCGTATACATAGAACAAGAATCTATACTTCTTTCTAAAGAATCTTTGTCTAAATAAATGCGTTGAGAAAAGACAGATGTATCGAACTTTTCAACGAGATAGTGTGAATTCGTAGGTTCAATTCCTACTGGATGCACGCCAATGAGACCCTCCAAATTGTGATATAATCAGCATGTTTTTATTCTTTTTTTTTTGGGACAATTCCTCAATATCTTATTCATTCGTAACAAAATATTTTCTCTACGCGTCGATTAAAAAAAAACATGCTTTTTGAGGAACAAGAATCTATACTTCCTCTCTTGCATCTTTTGAAAGAGCAAGGCCCAGAAATTCTTAAGAACATACCTATATTTTTACTTAATTCTAGTTATTTTTTACTAACCCTAGTTATCTAACCGCTAATATAAAATTGGATAAATCATAAATCCCTTGACGTAGCACACATTTTTCACTCGCCGCTACATCTCTACGTCTCATTAAGTGTTATTAATTATGATAAAAAAAATTCAATCTTTTTTGGAGCTTATTAACATGCATAAGTTATTAATTTTTTGGTTTAAACCTTTTCAAAATTGAATTTGGCCCAAACCGATTAAACCGTCCAAACTGATCCGTTCAACCCGCAGAAACCGAACCGTTGAACCCGAACCGTTCAACCACCATTCGGTTTTTTTTTTTTTTTTTCCAAATCGAGGTTGGTCGGTTTGGTTTGGTATTCGGCCTCCAAATCGAACTGTGCTCACTCGTAGTGAGTGTAATTAGTGAGTCTAGTTAGGGTTTCTTCGCTTTTCCTTTTTCCTACTTTTGGTTGGCCACACCTTCTAGGGTTGCTATTACATAGTATATATATACATACATGCACCCGTATACATTGAACAAGAATCTATACTTCTTTCTAAAGAATCTTTGTCTAAATAAATGCGTTGAGAAAAGACAGATGTATAAAACTTTTCAACGAGATATTGTGAATTGGTAGGTTCAATTCCTATTGGATGCACGCCAATGGAACCTTCCAAATTGTGATATAATCAGCATGTTTTTTTTTTTTTGGGACAATTCCTCAATATCTTATTCATTCGTAACGAAATATTTTCTTTACGGGTCGATTAAAAAAAAAATCATGCTTTTTGAAGGAACAAGAATCTATACTTCCTCTCTTACATCTTTTGAAAGAGCAAGGCCTCTTAAGAACATACCTAGCCTAGGTACTTGATTACCATAGGCACTATGATAGCAGTTGCACAATCTCAATATAAGGTATGTGGACCACAAGTTCCTATTATTAGTAATATCTAGGACAAATAGCATGTAGAATAGCACGAGATATTGCTTCTATAACACTCTGTCTAGATCTCAAAATTACCTCTACTTGGTTAGATCTTTTGAGAGGGATATGGTCCTAATTGTAGCGCTGCAAATCCGTGTCGTTACGAAAGAAATTATATATTTTTGCCGAGTAGTGATCTTGAAAGGTAGAAACCTCAATAGGATTCTGCTAGCGGAAGTTTGAAATTGTCAACTTGATTGAATATTGTCTTCATCCTGCTCTAAAACGGAGCGAGAACAATAATTTTGATCGTTGCAGAAAATATACACAAGCTAGGCCGTTCAGATGACAATCACCCAGAAAACTTGCCTGAAAGTGTAATTTTTGCAAGTCAAGGATATAATATGTTATGATACGAAGTTCTGCAAAAGGTTGCTCACTGTTGCCTTTTTATCACTGGAGCTGAAAATACTAATCATGAAAGTTGGAAGGAAGAGAAATAAGAAAATAAAATACAAAAGATTCTTGAAGTGAAAGTCTTTAACTTTTTGAATCACTTATTTATTCTGGTATTATCTTCACATCCTAAGATCCATTTTGTACCCCCATTTTCACTAAAAAAATATGAATTCGTTGGTTCTTGTATACTTTTTACCGATAAATTGATTCTTCATCTTGTCGTCCATCGAATGTAACATATGAGGTAAATGTAGCACATATATCCCTAACTTTAAGAGGAAAAAAGCACCTTGAATTGAAGTTTCATTCATTAGGGAAATTCTTTCTTCACCTTTTCTCTTTCATTTGCTTTTGATACACGAACCAGGAATGATCAAATAATAGACAAAGTTCACGTGGAATGACGCTAACCACAATTTTTTTTTTAATTATTGTCTTCGCTGCTCCTCAGTAGAAATATTGACATGCGCTATGCTATGTACGGTGCTGAAGTAACCCATGTAATACTCCTACGAAATAATTAGTCAAAACTTAAAAGCTTTTACAACCGCAGCTTGGATGTATCAATATATTATTTTTCTTTTTCTTGTTTGAAATCCTATTGGCGCACTCTTTGTTAGTTTTCCTTTGATTATATATTTTGTTTGTGTTAGGCACTTAATTATTGCATGATTAGGACAAAATCTACGAAGTAAACAATGATGAGAGATGGGCTTCCAATTAAAAACTACAAATTGATAGGGTTCTAGATTAATTAGAATTGTCCTTTCACCACAAATCATGATTATAAAAGTCAGACCACTGTGGTCGAAATTCTTTTCGCCGCTGCTTTCCTGAGAACAACATGCCCACCAAGTGATGATAATGTGGAATTAAGCTATATTCTATGGTGGGATAATGACAAACGTAAGCTAGTTTAAGAAAAGTTATCTCTAAATGATTATATGCCTCTAAAAGGAATTCCTCCCAAGAACCACAGCCCTTCTTTTAGTTGACTAAACTTAACCTTATGATTATTAAATTAAAGATGTTAAAAGAGTGATCAAAGTACTTGAAGGAATTCTTTGTAGCCCCAAAATATTTTTTAAGTTTCATTTTCAGCTGCATTATCCCTTAATTTTATACTAGTGGTAATCTATGATACAAAGAGCACCCTTATGGTGAAGTCTTTTTGGAAGTTCCACTATACCTCAATCTTCTTGATATACTAACTTCAAACTTTAAAAAGTTAATCAAGGTCATTGTTGAAAATTTCTTGACATTTAGTAAATAATAGCTCCATCCAACTAGTGTTTAAAATTCTTCTTCATCCCCGTTATTCCAGCCACTCTACTTGAATATTCAAACGTCAATGTTTTTATTGCTCCTTCCATCTTGGCCTCTGTTTTCATGATAACCCATTTCCCTCTTTATGTACTTTTTAACAAGTGTACCATTTATGCATATTTTTGTTATTTGTACACGCATCTCACGTGCCGACGACGCTAGCAAGCATATTATGTTAGCTTACTAACCATGTCTTCATGAATATTTCAGAGGAACAAGTCAAATGATAAAACCAATTAAGGACTCCAAAGAAAAAGAGAGACAAATTCGGAGAACAACTTTCTGATGGGAGACTCCTTACCTTTTCACTTTTCTTTTTCTGTTTTTCTACTATTTTCCATGTATCAGGTCTGATGGAAAGGTAAACTATCCCTAGTGATGCTAGTCTTCTCCCAGCTCATTATAAATACCGAAGCTCAGTTTTAGGGGATCGGTCAAGTGAGTGAGTATATGCTAGTCTTCTCCCAGTTCAAAGAGGAAGTGTACATAACTGTAATTGTTTTATGAGCCCACAAGATTTCTCTTCTTTTCAGCTGTAAATTATATGCAAGAGATAATAGTTCCACAGCCTCATTTGTGGTGCTCATAGGGTTTTCAGCGTATTCATACAAAACAAAAATCTCATTTTCCAAACCACTTTAGCTTCACAATATCTGTAGATCCATTCCATCCAACTTTTCCTCAGCTTTCTTTTCCTCCCACCTTTGCATAGAAGGGGAGAGAGAGAGTTTGCAAGAGAGTTCTCATCACTATCTTCAGTTTGCCGCGTCTGTGTGGTATACGTAAGGTACGAAAAATGGTCCAAATTCTCTTCTTTTTGCATGGCTATGTACATATTTGTGTGTGGGGAAATTCTTGATAGCCATCATTGTTTAGGGCCAGCATGGGTTTCCATAGAACTTACTGTATTTCCACTGTTTTCTTGTGCTGTGTAGTCAACAACTTTACCAGTTATGAGGATATTTTCAACCTGCAAGCAAGCACAGCCCCTTGTGAACTTTCCGGGGGGATTAAACATGGAGCCCTTCATTCCATGGCGTCGGAAAGACAAGGTAGTAATTGTCATGGGAGCAACCGGGACCGGTAAATCTAGACTCTCCATTGATCTAGCCACTCGGTTTCCTGCCGAGATAGTGAATTGCGATAAAATGCAAGTATATAAAGGACTTGATATCGTCACCAACAAGGTCACCGAGGAAGAGTGTCGCGGCGTTCCCCATCATCTACTAGGGCTCTTAGATCCTAATGTGGACTTCACCGCAACAGACTATTGCCATCATGCATCACACGTACTCGAATCGATCGTGAGGCGGGACAGGATCCCTATCATTGCGGGTGGGTCCAACTCATACATTAAAGCTCTAGTAAACGACAACGTTGAGTTTCAGTCAAAGTACGAGTGTTGCTTCCTTTGGGTCGATGTAGCGCTCCCTATCCTCTACTCATTTGTATCAGAACGGGTCGATCGTATGTTCGATGCAGGGTTAATGGATGAGGTGAGAAACTTGTTTGATCCCGAAGCTGACTATACAAGTGGACTTAGACGTGCCATTGGAGTTCCCGAAATGGACCAGCTCCTAAGAGTTGAGTCAAGTGTGGATCACCAAACTCGAGCTAGGCTCCTCGAGATAGCCATCGACAAAATTAAGGCCAACACTTGCAAATTGGCCAGCTATCAGTTGCAAAATATTCGAAGCCTTCAAAATCAGCTAGGATGGAACATGCACCATATAGACGCCACGGGAGCATTTCTGAAATGCGGTTCCAAGGCCGATGATGCTTGGGAGAGGCTAGTGGCCGAGCCAAGCACCGTAACTGTGGGTCAGTTCCTATACGAAGAAGACTTTATGTCAGCGATTGTCGCGCCAACTACGGCAGCATCCGTGATCGGGAAATCCGCCGCCGCAGCTTCTCGCTAGTCCCCAAGTGGCACCTTGCTTTAGTCGCCACGTGGCAAGGCAAAGAGAAGAACCTTTTTAATTATTTCTAGCAGAGAGGTTGCTGTCATGGTGGTTATGTACCTATATTTGGCAGGCCGTACGGTTCGAAGCATTTTAGAAATCCGAGCTTGGCTGCTGCTTAAAATATATACTCCAAATAATCGTGCTGACCCTACCTACCTATTAGGATCCCCACGTTTCAATACGACACAGAGTGTGTGTGTGTGTGTGTGGCGTTTTTGGTTTGGTGTGCCATCTTTCAACATGAGCTGTATTATTCTGAGATTGCCCCCTCCATTTGGTGTTTATCCTACATGTACATTACTTAAATGATGATCATGGAATATATCAAGTGTTTGATATTTACGTTTTGATAACATGGTGAAGTATAATATAGGAATTTTTTTGTCATATTCATATCGTAGAAAGATAACAATAGTTTTCTGTTTACTGATAACTTATAATCGTTAAATGTCTTTAGTAACTTTTATCTAGTAACGATAAAAAAAATATTTATCTAGTAACGTTAAACAAGTGCTACTGAGAATTGTCATAAAAAGTGTTTGAAGAAATATCACTAACTATATTCAACGACCATTAATTATCGTTATACAAAAGGTTGTAACTATCTTCCTACAACCCGAGTAGTAGCAAAATATTTCTAATAATAGAGTATTATAGAGAGTATTGACGCCCATTTTGGAGGCTTTGTTTTTTTTGCTAGTACATGGTTGGAGTATTTTTCTAATGATTATTTACGACTTTCTTATTTTTTTTTCCAGATCCTTCAATAGGATTCTACTAAACACCGAGGGTTC
This sequence comes from Escallonia rubra, assembly GCA_033065855.1. Lineage (NCBI taxonomy): Eukaryota > Viridiplantae > Streptophyta > Magnoliopsida > Escalloniales > Escalloniaceae > Escallonia > Escallonia rubra. The sequence continues at coordinate 248,198 of JAVXUO010001631.1, read as the reverse complement.
AAATAATGAAATTATGCATATTCTGTCTTAGTCCCATGATCCAATCGAAATCCTTTTACCCAAAAAGTATAAAAAAAACAAGGAAGTGTATTAGCATATTATGAATGAAAATAGCCTTCCTATTGGAAAAGAATACATTGTTATGATTTACGAATGTCATACTATCTCCGTCCATAAAAATTTCATCTAGTGGACTTTACACGCATATTAATGATTTGGGTTATATATCGTGTGTTCTTCCTATTTTACCCTTTAGAGAGAGGGGAAAAGAGAGTGAGTCAGGAGAGAGAAAATTGATTGGTAGAGTATTAAATGTGGAGAGAGAAATATAATAAAAAAGTGTAAAAGTGTAAAGTGGTGGGTCGGGAGAGAGAAAATGAGTTGTTAAAGATTTAAATGTGAAGAGAAAAATAGAATAAAAAAAGTATAAAAAACGTAAATATGTAAAAATACCTACAAAATTTCTTAATTTGGAAGTTATCAATTTCTATGGGACTGCAAAAAAAAAACATATCAAATTTTCAAGGACGGAGGGAGTATTAGTTTTGACGGCCATTAACTTTTACTAAGAAATTTGTGTACAATTGCATTATTGCTTTAATAGCTACACATTTGCTACGCGGAAAGGTTAAACTTTATGCAAGCTTTCTAGTCTCCCCTCAGGGTAGATTATACAAATGGCCCTTTACCTACCAAAGTAATGTGCTATAAATTTGTTATCTTTGGAATATTTCAATGTCGTACTCTATCTACCATTACATACACTATTTTGCCTTTTCAACAGTTTTTACTGTTTGATGGTCAAAATCAAGGACAAAATGATAACTTCACACATTTTGCCGCGTGGACATGTCAGCGACCGAGAGTTCGGGTGGACTTAGGTAGCGTTTGGTAACGCTCGACATTCAAGCACTCTAAATGACATTTCCTTCTTATGATAAAAAGTGTGAAGTGACCATTTTGTCTTTCATTTTGACATTCAGGCACTCTAAATGATTGAAATGGACGATAGAGTTCACTGAACCGTCGACATCGAAATAATTATTGCATATCAGTCAATAGATATGAGATCATTTGCATAATTTACGTGATATTTTACGACCATACTGTCCCACTTCGGAGCGTGCGCTCTCACGCACTCTCCTCGCGCCGACGTTCTTCACCAGAACCTTATCATCATTTCTCAGAAATTAACACCAGTACTAGCGTTGTACGGCCTTGCTGTTGTGGGCTTAGAATCAGGAAAAAGCCGCGATGGACGTTTTGATAATGTGCGTTAAAGTTGAAGCTTCAAGGGAATCTATGGAGGAGAAAAAATGGGACAAAAGCAGAGAGCTGGAGGGACCAAGTGAACCGACCAGAAGCCCTTGTCATCTCCAAGCCAAATGATTCGAGTTATATACCCACTAGCTCGAGTGCCTGTGAGTTGGCTTTATCATTGCAGAAAAAGAAATATGTTGTCTTCAACCGAATAGAAGCTCGATCAGGGCATTGATGGTCAAATCAAGCTTTAGTGAAAGTTGGCTTATCTCTAAACCTTACGTGGGTGTCTTGTCTGCATATTAAATTGGAGTTGCTCTCAAGCTGTGTAACGCAGCAAATTGCCCCTTGATTCTAGGAACAATTTGAGGAAACTGGGGACACATATATTCTGCAGCAACCACGGTTATAATAGAGAGGTGCTCTAGCTGGTCCGAATCTCAGCCATTAAAATTAAATTCTCCAAATTGGGTGCTATCACCTGTTGTCACGTCACCGAATCAAATTAAAAAAGTTCCAAGGAATTATCTGAAATCACCGCTCTCATGCCCCCCTCCGGCTCTAGAAATTCAATCAGCATTCTGAGATGTTGTCACCAGAGGTGGAGGGAATATACAGCGGTATTGCTCCGGGTAAGGAATACCATGCGGTGGCCGTCGCCGCCGCACCTTCTCCCGCCTCCCCTGTTGCTGCCTCCTCTTCCTCTGCCAAGCCCACCTCTTCCTTCCACCATCACCTCGTCCCCTACTAAACCCACCTCCAGCACTGCCTCGTGTTGGTGTAGAGGGGCGAGGGTGGTATTGATCGGGTTTGTCAGTTTGTGTGTGTGTGTGTGTGTGTGTGTAGGGGGGGGGGGGGGGGGGTGGTTGATCTCTAGAAAAGAAGAGTCTTGACGAGAGAGAGAGAGAGAGAGCTAAATGACTTGGGTGATGTGGCCGCTTATAAGGCGTGGGATTAATTTGGAAGATTAGGATTCAGACTACAGGGCCTTTGCTATAACCATGGTTACGATTTGTGTCAAAAAAAGTGACAATTGAGCTCTACTTTTTCTTATTCGAATTTTACTTTTTCCGCTAATGGCTTCTCTATTTGTCACTATATAATCATTTTAGCAACAAAAATATAACTCAAACAGCAAAATTGGAGTTTAAACATCACTACTTACTATGAACCGACCGACATCCAAGATCTAGAAGTTCCGGACTCCTTTGTTATGGCCACATTTGACCCCCCTTCGTGTACACTATATTGCTATTTAGTCACTTTAGCTATAAAAATGGAGCTCAAACAACAAAATGGAGTATAAATATCGAACAAACTTTGGCTGCTACTCGGGTTGTAGAAATCTTCCTTCAACCCCATATATAGTGACAATTAATAGTCACTAAATATTTCTAATGACTTTTCTTCTAACATTTTCAGGGTCAATCATTAGCAGTACTTTTTTAGCATCACTAAATAAAAGTCACTGAAAATATTTAGAGACAATTAATTATCGCTATATAGGGGGTAGGAGGAGCAGCCAAATTTTTTCTATAAATATCACTTCTTAATTTGAACCTGCTACCCCAACTGATGTCTGGAAGATTGGGACTCCTCTCTCATAGCCAAATTAAGCTATAGTTTAACCCCCTTGTTTACAAGACGTGACACCGAAGAAGAGGGAAAAGAAAAACTACTCAATGAATCAAGTGGCAATTGGTTTCATGAATCAATCAAGCTCAAATCTCCTCACATAGACCAAGCAAGAATTGTATCGCGATCTAAGGCATCATATCACAATATGATTTTTCACTAGAACTTTTGTCTTAAAACTATTGAATGAAATAAGCATTTAGACATTTTTACAAAGGTTCAAGTTTTGCTGAAAAGAATAGTCTGGCACGGCACGCAAATATATTCCTCTAGGTCTTATAAACTTTTCTTCTAGTATTAGAAAGAAGGACCCTCTCATAGAACATTACATCTTGCAAAACTGATCTGAGATACACATGTTATTCATGTGTTGAATACTGGAAAAACACTGGATTCAGATCGTATTATGCTTGTCGATAAAAAAAAAAATTATCTATGCATCCAAACAATTCTTTTAATTTGCCATCACTAGTTAAAATTTATAATTATAGCCTTTTAATTAGACATTGTCCATAGAGAGTAACACATAAGAGCCTAATTATGACAAAAAAATTGTTCAAATAAAAAAATCCATTCAAGTGTTGAAAGCGGACAAAGTGAGTGTTTCTGTAGCCGGCGAAAGCTTGCATGACGTCCATGGGCCAAAAATAGATCGATTTCAAACGTTGGGTCTCTTTCCACTTTGGGAATCTCTTAAAATATCATCATAGACCACGTTCGACTCCAATTTGCTTGTCATGGCTTGTTTGGGATACTTGAAATAGGAATCTTGTTTCGTGGTACATCTTTTCTCATGTCTTTATTGGACACACCAATGACGTTTACAGCTTGATTACAGGCATCCGCTAGATTTTGGCTGTAATCCAGGTTGTAGAAAAAAATTAAATATCGCTTACTACTCATAGCAATGCTTAAAAAATTTCGTTAAGAATTATCGTTTAATGTGATATAAAAATATCTCTAATCATGTGCGACCATTCATCGTAACTATATACCAAATGTAGCTGGAGCAAAGACTTTATCCATATACATTTGAGCAGCTGATGGGCCGAATCCATTTAAGGAATGGATATTTGGTTGATTAGGGTGATTTCAATTATTATGCTTTACCAAAATAGTATTGTTTATAATTGACCTATTATTGGTGTACAGCGGTAAGGTAATAACACAAGGAGACGCCTCATAACGCAATATTTTTTATTTAGAGCAAGATAGAATACAAAACAACAATAGTTCTGAATCAATCACTCCGATCTTAAGAACTCCAACTCTTATTTCCTTTTCTTTATCCTTTGGGCAAGACCACGATGAGGGGAAATTTTAAGGTAACGTTTGAAATAGTTTGTTTTCAGTTTTTAAAACTGGAAAAAAATATTGCCGTTTGACAGACAATTTTAATTTTTTTCCCTCCAGTATTATAAATCAGTTTTCAAAATGAGACTGTTTTTTAAAACTCCATTTTGGAGTTTTTAGTTTTGTGTTTTTTTTTCCTTCCTTTTTTGAGATCCACTTTTCAATTTTTGTTGGAAGTATTTTATCTCTCTTCTTCCCTTCAATTTTCATCACCTACCACCCAATAACATCAAACCATCAACATTGTCAACTACCATATTCATTGATCGCCACCATCACCACTACTAATGAAGAACAACCCCGAATACCAAACTACAAACATTGCCAACCACCACAGGCATTGACCGCCGATCTGCCACCACCACTGATTAACACATTCGAACATGAAACTTGCCAACAACGCCAACTACCATAGCCACTGACCATCGCCGCCACCACCAATGACTAGCAGCCACGAACACTGCCAACCACCATAGCCCCTGATAACCACAACCATCACCACTACCACTGACCAATACTGCTAAACATCAAACCCTCTAACAACGGTCACCACCGAGCACCACCACTCCTATAAATCCAAATCACGATCATACAGACCACCATTGTTTCTACAACAAACACCACCAAAATATTTCATTTATGGATTAGCCCTAGTATCTTCGATTTGCGCGGGTAAATTCTAAACCAATCAAACAATTCACCCCAACCAAACCCCAATCAAACAAATGAAACCTTAATTTGCAAGCTGGTGTGTTATTACCATACCAGTAGTTGGACGATGACAAATGAGACATGTTGGTCGTGGTGGGGGCGCTTCTGGTTGTTGAACATATGAGCTTTGAAGAAGCTCTTAAGTATTGGAAAATGAAAGAAAAAAGAAGACATGAAAAATAGAAAAAAGAGAGAGGATAAATAGAAAAAAATAAGTGAAAACCAATTATACAAAACTGTATTAACACAACCCATCAGTTTTATAAAAAAAGAAAACTCAAAGAGGTTTTGATTTTTGTTTTTCTGAAAACAAAAATTAAAAACTGAAATGAGTTTCAAACACCCTAAGGTAGCGTTTGAAATCAATTCCAGTTTGAGTTTTCTATTTTTTAAAAAATAAAATAAAAATCAGTTTAGTTTTTATTTTTTACAAAAACAAATGGGTGTTTGATTACCCGGTTTTTTTTTGTTGAGTTTTTTCTGGTGGTGGTTTGCGGTGGCAGTGGGGGGCGTGGCGGTGGTTGCTGCTAGGGGCTGCAGGCGGCCGGGAGTCACCGCCGGTGGGAGGGTGGTGGTGGTGGTGGTCTCAAAACTGAAAAGAGTTTTCAAAAACAACCCTGTTTTAAAAACTGGTTTTCAAAACTGAAGAAAAAAAAAACGAAAACTGTGTGCCAAACGTGTTTTTTTCCTACAGTTTACAAAATGGAGAAAAAATTGAAAACCAAATGGTTTTCAAACAGAGCTTAATAAGTCCACGACGTCTCTTCCTCATTCTTTACCCTCACTCTGGCTCTCACACTTATGCTATTGAACACGAGTTTAATTTGTCGGCTCGTACGTTGCGCTCAACGAACCGATGTCTTAGTATTGGACACACTTTTGAAATATTGAACAAGTTGAAAGCGTATGCATCATTTTCTGTGCATCCCCTTCTCTCAATGTTCTCTCCATCAAGTAGTTCGTTGGAATATTTTCAACAATGGACCATTCAATCATGTAGGTGCAAGGAACAAAAAAAGTCAACACTTTCTCATCAAATGGTTAAGGAGATCAATGATCTCAAAGTTTACAAAAAGTAAGGAATTCTAAGGTCATAATGTAACCTCCGACATTGCTTGATAGAAGAAAAGGTTGCAAGTATATATGTGCGCATGTGATATGTCATATTGTTCAAGTAACACAAGTTGTGCATAGACATGGGCTTGCACATGTGCGGTACCTTAAGCTCTCGATCATAGCAGCGGTTGCAGTGTAAAGGCACTATTGGCGCACATTACGTTTCTATTCAAAAGGCGACATGATGTCTTTCTGTCTAAAGTGATTGTGCATCAGTGCATGATATATTTATGTCTAAAGTGATTGTTAAATGACATTTAGCGAGCTATTTAACTTTTATTGATGGGAACAAGTTTTGGCTACTAAACCAGTTCTCTTTCTCTAAAAAGTCTTCCTAAAAAAACCTTATATCTAAAAACTCCATCTCCAACGCTTCCCCTCGTCGCCTCACCGTGCGTTAGCGCGTGTGGGGCTGTGGTCGATCTCCTGTGTCTTCGCGGCCGTAATTATGGTGTTTAATCTGTTGTTTTTGTGGTGTTTTGACCCATCTTTGAAATTTGCTGGCGGCAGCACTGTGGGTTGAGGGGGGCAAGCCAATTCGATTGCTATTCCTCTGATCTATGAGATCTGTTTGGGGCAACTGGTAGTTCTTGCTCCGGTGTCACTCATCTCGCCACTCTCGTCAGATCTCATAGATCACTTTGATATATAAGATCTATGAGATCCTCTCGATCTGCCATCATGGAAGTTTTTTGTCGAACACTCTAATGGTCAGAAGATGCTTCGATTCGGGGCTAGGTTTTTCATTGCCGACGGTAGCCAAAACTTTCGTTAGCGGTAGCTAAAATCCTCGTTGGCGGTGGCCTGACTCTTACCAGCAGCTAGTTAATTTTGCAGCTCAGGAGTCTTTTTCCGCTTGGGTTCTTGAAAAGTTTCACTTTTGAAGACTCACTGCCACCTCACATTTTTCGTTGTCTTTAATGTTGTTTTAGGGTTAATGGGGTGTACGATTTTTCCAGTTGCTGGGGGCTTGCTCTTGAGTCTATATGTTCCTTTATTTCCCTGCCTGCTTTCGCAAGCTAGGGTTAATTTGATGGGTTAGCCATGGGTCCTTTGGGGACAGTGGCGGAGCTAGGATTTCACCCTAAGGGGTGTTAAAAATATATCGAAATCAATAAAAAAATTTATAAGTAAAATAGCACAAAAAAAAATATAATGCATTTTTCGATAATACACAAAAAAATACGAAAGGCACAATTACTGCTCAATTCTCAAATGCACAATTAACAACTTAAAATTATCAAACAAATAATCAATGCTCAAATGGGAAAAAAATTGTTCAAAATGCACATATCTGACAATGATGTTTCACTTTTGTTGTAATTCTTTATGTTTTCTATTACTTCTAACTTTCATGTTTGAACTTTGAATGCCCTAGTATTGTACTTTTTCCCTTTTAAATATATGTTTTTGAAATTTGTTTTTGCTATCCCATTTAGTGTTTCACTTTCTACTGTAGTTTTTGGTGATTTCTATAGTAATAGGTGACGAGAACATCAAGGGTTACTTGACAATTGAATATAACTCCACTTACGATTCAGTTCAATATTCAGCACTTTAGCTGTAACAAAGTGTTCAATTAAATTTTAGAGAAGTTATTTAATACAGAAACTACACATGTATTCGAAAGTTCATCAGCTAAAGTTTAAGAGTCTTTGTCATTGGAAAGGAATAAAGTCTTCAAATATCAAGAGGGAAACGACTAAGAGTCTCATGAGCAAAATATCCTACATTTGCCAATATCTTCCGGCCCTCTCGAAAGTAAAGCTCTTCCTAGAAACCTCCTTATTGAAAGTACAAGTTGGTAATTAAATAACTTAGAGCTGTTGTCATATCTTTATTCTCTTAACTGACTTTCTAATGTCGATACGAATACACAATGGCATAACCTAATTACTTATGTTCAGGTTATTTAGTTCCCTTAAGAATTCTGCCACAGCAATGATTTGCATCTGTATAAACCTAATAAAGTAGGATGAACTTGATGATTTTTCACCATAAAACTATAAAATTCCTTTCTCTCATGTCAAAACAGACCGATAAAAGTTGTCATCCTCTGTAATTTGTATGGCACAAACTTATGCAAAAACTCAAGATTATCCATTCCTATGAGCTATGATACTGTAACAAATAAATTTTGTAGAGATGGCAAGATCAAGGGGAAATCAACAGTTTCAGAACATACCCCTTGTCCCCGACTTGCCAGCGGTGGGTTCTTGGCCGCCGGTGGAGTGAAGACCGAAGAAGATTGAAAGATATTGACACCGGTGGAGTGAAGATCGGAGGTCGTCAAATGTCAGTGACTGTATCGTCGCCGTCAGTGCGTAGATCTAGAACCAGATACAGATCTAGACAGCCCAAATCGTGGGTTCGTGTCGTGGGCTCGTGGCCGCCGTCGCCCGTCTGCGATTTGCTGGAGTGAGGCGCTGTGGCCGTGAGACAGTAAGAATTGAGAGAGTGAGGTCGTGTCGTGAAAATTGAAATGAGAGAGAGAGAGAGAGTCTGAAATTGTGAATAAACTATATATACATATAATATATTTTGGGAGGTCTTGGGGTTTGGGGGGGGGGGGGGGGAGAGGAATGAGGTTGGGGCACTAGGAGGGGCGTGGGGTTATGAGGTTTTTCGGTCGAATTCGGGTACTAAGTTTTGAGGGTGGTGTGGGGTGAGGTGCTTAGGGCAGTGGCATTACTCTCTCATTTACCCAAAAAAAAATTGGTTTTGGCTACAACTCTAATTGTAAGAATATTCCTCTAACCCCGTATATAGTGACGATTAATAGTCACTAAATGTTGTTAGTGACTTCTCTGCTAACGGTTTTAACGACAATTATTAACCGAATTTTTTAACACCTCTAAATAAAAGTTATTAAAAATATTTAATGACCATTAATTATCATAATATTAGAAGTTGGAAAAAAAATTCATCAACTCGCATAGCTGTCAAAATTTATCGTATTAATAGTTGCCGCCAAGGGATGGGGAGTGGCTATGAACCGGCGAACACAGGACAACCACAAGAGTGGTTCTCATGTACGACACCTTCGTTATCGTCCTTTTGTTATTCTTTACTTACAAAAATGGTTGAAAAGCCAAGGCTGATTGTGATGGGGATGAACCCCATTGACCCAAAATCAACCCCTGCTCCACTGATCATCATCGGCAGCTATTATTTGTACGACGGTTGTAGTATTCTCAGTCGCTTTCTTCGTCAACTAGCAGAGAGCAGTCTTGTCCATTTCTGCAGGATGACCCTTGTGCATAAGGCAAGGACAACAACCACCGTAAGGCTGCGGCACGGTTCAGTGCGCAAGCCCTGTCAATTTGCCTTCACTTCCTTGTCTTGCTTTTCCATTTTGTAAGCAGCTGCAGTTTTATCAACTTCCTAAACTCCAAGCTGTCTTTTTGTAAGTTTTAAGTCAGTTTTTTGGTGGGTATTGACGAGTTCTTCTCACAATTGATTAAGATTATCCATAAACCAAGTTTGTTTTGTTATCTATTTTTGAACCAAGTATGTCTTACTTAAAAGATATATGGAGATGAAATCACAAATAAGGACTTTGAAGCGCATAGCGCATTTTGTAAGACTTTATTTGTCCTCCTCGGATATTGAGTTTGCTATTAGATTGTTAAATAATGCTTCACGATACGACAACGTCTCGGTGAGAATAGTCAAACAGCAAATTCAAAAAAATATCTTGAAATTCTTTCTTAAAAAATGTACTCTTTGCGATAGAATTTCAACTGAAGACTAGCACACATTAGTTAAAAATGAAACACTAATGTGCCTAAACTCGTGCACCCGCACGCGCCACGTAGGTAGCATGTGAACTAACACACCCCTTTTACCGTACTACTAACTAAGTTGTAAAAGCATCTTCACACTTAAACAAACCTATTCGAAAACACATTTCTAAGTAAGTGAAAGTGAATAGTTTGCTTATTTTCAATCAAGCTTTTCCGAACCATGAGTCTTTTGAGAAGGAAATTCATGCACGTCTACGTACTTGTACTATTAACCTCTATCTCGCAATCAAGTCGTGTCTTGTTACTTCTATCAAAATCATTCTCAGCTTACTTCAAGTACATCCAGACAATCGTCCGGTGTCTTTCTCTCAGCCAAGTCCCAAACATTTTGTCAGAGTCATCCTCAGTTCTTTTCGAAACAACCATATGTGCACTTCAATTGTCAGTACTAAAATGGAATCAAAGTCTTCTTTTTTCTTGGTAAATACTGCCACCAAAATGTCTTCATCAAGCTGAAACATGCATCTTCTTCAAATTGGCCTACTCGAGAAATATCCTTGGTCTATTTGTTGTACTCTAGTTAGCCTTTTTGGCAAGTACTGTGCACTTTTAATTTTACTGGCGAAGTTTCGTCGAAACTTGTCATTTTGATCATTTTACATGGTGCTAGTTCTGGCCTCGATGAGATTGATGGTTTTGGCTTTGATATAGACTAGCAAGTTGAATTAGATGAGGGTCGAAGCAGGTGAGGTTCTGTCGGAGGTGAATAAGGGTTTTAACTTTCCTACTTTCTGACAGGAAAGAGACAAGAGAAGTCCTTTCTGACCTATCTATCAATGTAAGTTTTCTTCTTCTTTCTATGCATATACTGTCCTTAAGAAGCTTATAGTTATTTAAAGTTATCCCATAGGTTACTAAAGTTCTTTACTGAACTCGATAGATCAAACTCTAGCTCCCTATCTCGTAGGAACTATGAGATCAACTCGAGGAAATGGATTTAGAATTATATATGATTCCTAGCACACGTTATAGATGGCAGAAGGACATCAATTGGATGATTCCTCGTTGTCACGCTGCTTGCACATGAATAAGGAAGATGATCGTACTCTCGAAAAAGATCTAAATCTACGTATGAATAATTATTCAGGCACTTGTAGTTGGAAAATCTCTGCCACAGCATTTGACAGTTTAGAAGTCGTATCATCTTTCAGAAATTTAGCATAGTGCAATCAAGATCTCTACCCAATCCCCAGTTTAGGATGCAGTTGCTTGATCGATAATATGATGTGAATTCCCACCTAATTTTTGTTTTGGAGAAAAGGCAAGCTTTATAGCTAAAACAAAGAGTACAACACATGCCTAACAGAAGCCTTCAACAAAAATACAAATATAACAACACGCGCGCACGTCGCGAGAAACATCTCCTAAGATCTAATTAACACATAGATGCCATAAGCTCATGGGGGCTTAAAGCTCACACAAAGACCTCTTGAACTAGTGACCTTCCTGCACTAGCAGGCCTTTGCAACAGGGAAGAGTGATCACCGGCTCGAGTCTTGAAATTCTTCGATCCTTTGGTCTTGCATTTGTCAAACTCCTCAACAATTGCTAGCTAGGGTGCAACATGAGTGGGCTCAAAGGTCTCGACTCCAACATAATGGTTCGATGTCGTAAGATATATATATAAGGAATTTCAGCTAGTAAAAATTATTTAAGCAAAAAGAAAAAGAAAAAATGGTAATACATGGGCTTAACGGTCCAACTATTGGACCATAGGCCGCAGTGAATATATTTTAAGACGGTAGTAATTGCAAGCATAGCAGCCGTACCTGAATAGATGTATTGAAACGAAAGATAGTTATCGCTTTTGATTTTGACAAATATTTTTAGCGGTAGCCTTTTATCATTAAAGTTCTTGGCATAAGTGTTATATAGCCGAGGATTTTGCAAAATACCTTAAACATTGGTGATAAACTTTTCATCGTAATTGTCACAATTTCACATGTTACCACCAGTGTGTATGTGTAGGCTCGACATATGTGATTATTGTAATTGAAAGGCTTTAACTTTGCACCCACGGCCGTTTTTTTTATATTTTTAAGGTGACAATGAGGAGGAAACCTTTCTTTCGTTTCAACCAATGTGCGCTTCAGTTTCAATAAGTCGTCGCTATATGTAACGACATGTTTATAGCACTTGTCACAGTTAACAAATAGTGACAACTCTGTCGCTAAAGGTGCTGCCAAGGAAGTTACGGAAATGACCAGACCAATGGGACAGACGACAGTAGGTTTAACTGTGAATCCCCCAAATTCTAAATTAGGGTTTGGAATGGCTCTGTTTTCGTCTTCACCATGTAAATTCCCAATTTCAGCGATGAAATTTCACAGAAATTCCAGGATCACGAAACCCTTTTCACCACTAACCCTAAGATCAGCAATACCTATTTATGAGTCAAGATTGTCGATCTCTACGGCTAACAGTCGCTCAAACCCAAGTTTGCAGAGGCTTCAGTGCTACACTAGCTCGAGCGCTCCAATCGACTCCGATGCATCATTTTCCACAATAGTATTCATTAAAGGTACATCGTAAACTCCATTTCTTACATCAAATTGTCTGAATTTCAAACAAATTTATCAAATACAGCAATGTGATATTTATGTTGGCCTCTTGTCAATTCCTAATTAGCTGTTAAACACCAAAATTGTGTGTGTATGTTTGTTTTTGCGTTATTAGAACAGGAAAGCCATTATCCCGAGTTCAAACTTGAACCTTTAGACTAATGCTAGCCTTTTGACTCCTAAAGGCTGTTGTAGATTCTGGTTTGCAAATAAAAAATATTTGAGTTGAGGGCTCTTGTTTATACAGGATATACTCCTACATATGCAATAAGCATGTATCATCATGTGTGTGTGTTTCTGTTTTGGCACAATGACAGAAAACTTTGTACGGGGAAGGAAAGAGATGTTTGCTACTAGGCTATCACATCGGTTGCGTCAGCTGTCATGTATCCGTTCATGATGGTGTAACTAGACAATGTGGATGGACATTATGTTATTTTTTCTGTTTGGCTTGCGATGAGGCCATGTTCTTGGCAAAAGCTAGGATCAATTGTTATTGAGATGGTTTTATCTTATGCAGAATATATGTGGAAGAGAAATTTGAAGTTCTGATATCCATCTCGCATGGTGTGTGTTTTTCTTTATAGCAAATTTTACTAAGCCTATGAATTTGGTTGATGAAGGACTGCCACAATCGACCTCCGAGGGAAGCTTGAAGACGGTATTTTCACAGTTTGGTGAAGTTTGTCGAGGTGAGTTTTGCTTTCTTGTGCTGTGTCTCAACTGTAGAAGTGACTGGGGAGCTTGAATGTGACTACTAACAGACTGCTTGCATGCCTTAATGTTTTACTGATTCACTGGTATCCTCCAGTTAAAATTGTAACAGATAAGAAGACCAAAAGCTCATTGGGATTTGCATATGTTTGGTTCAATGGTGAAGATTTTGCCCAAGTGGCTGTCACGGAGATGAATGGCAAGGTATGCGTACTACCTCGCACTATTCAACCATCAAATTTGTGTATTAAAAAAGCTTTTCATGACATGGAGTTTTTCTTGCTCTCCAGTTTCTTGATGGAAAATTTGTTTCTGTTTCAATGGCAAAGCCTGGATCATGCAAAAGTCGAGTGAAGGCTACACCATACCAGTTCTAAAATGAATATTGGTGTACATTCTACATAATACCGGTATAGTATGCAATTTGTTCGCCATATTGCCTGAAATTTGCTCATACCAGGTGTTTCTTGATGGAAAATTTGTTTATGTTTGAATGGCGAAGCCCCAACGCTGCAAACGTCGAAGTGAAGGCGACACCAGATCTAAAATGAACTAGCATCATCTTAAAGTAGAGTTTGGACACTAAGAGGTTAGAACTTGTCGACAATGTTAGCAGAGTGCAGATCAATATCATTGTACTTGAATGGCGAAGCCCCAACGCTGCAAACGTCAAAGTGAAGGCGACACCCTACAAGATCTAAAATGAACTAGCATCATCTTAAAGCAGAGTTTGGACACTAAGAGGTTAGAACTTGTCGACAATGTTAGCAGTTTGCAGATCAATATCATTGTACATTCTACATTATACTGGTATTGGTTGCTTTTTTGTTGGCTTTGTTGCCTGGACTATGCACATACCAGAGTACGGGGAGCGAGTGGTGATTATGTATGGCTCGAGTTCCATTACACTAAAGCTTTCACATTGAAGAAAGAATCCAATATTCATTGTTCAAACCATTTACTCTATAGTTTTTTTGTATAACTAAGATTTATCTGAAGGAAAAGGATATATAAAGAGAAGACGCAATAAGAAATTAAAAAATGAAATTAATAAAACACGGATATTGTAGTTTAGCTTACATAAAATTTAGAAGAATTTACCCTTCCTTAGTTTCTGGTCGCTTGGTACTCTTGCATCTGAGTTCTGCTCTATGATCTTACCGATGGTTTCTGTGTACGAAGGGCTTAGGCATTAGACTTGGTTCAGGCAGATAAAGGGTATAGGACTAGGCAGCTCAATAGGGAGATTTATTTTTTTCGATCTCACTAACTGTTTAATTAGTATCATCCCACCATAGGAGTCATGTCAAAGTCTGCTGAATTGCTCATATTATGATCTTCTACATCCTAGGTTTTACTGTTCCAATTCAATGTTCTTCTACTTAACTGATCATGAAGCGCTAGTCGAAATCTCCTTTGTCCCAAATTCGTCGCCTGTATAAGGGCAACAGTGAACATGATAAGACAGACATAAATGTAAGGTCCCTCAGAGACATTAGAAGAGCAGGACAATCGAGAACAGAGTAGCACGTAAGTCGTGAGGTTTAGGCGAGAGGTAATGCTAATTGAGATCTTTCATAAGAGGCCTCGAGGAGGAACGCACGCAAGAAGGAAGTTTGTGCTTGATGCAAATGACTAAAAATTCTAATTCTAATTTTTTCTTTTCAGTGGAAAATAACAACTTCATCTAAGAACGGGAACAAGGAGAAGTGAGAACCACTTAAATGGATGAACCTATCGTGTCCATCCTTTGTTCGCATATGACTTTTGATAAAGCAGTATACAGTTTCAGGAGCAAGTGTTAGTAGTACATGATACGCTGCTTTGCCAAGAACTAAACATGTTTTGACAATAGGGCTAGCCTAAAGAAGCTTAACTAGAAGAGCAATTTACCACAAGTCCGACTATGTCACTTATTTTGATCCTCCTCTTTGGTTAACTAGAAGAGCAATGTACCACAGGTCAGGACTATGTTACTTATTTTGATCCTCCTCTTTGGCCCATGCACATGGAAGGCACCATTGATCATCTAGCACTTGATTGTATCGATCCCATCTGCATCTGGAGATAGATAAACTTGATTTTCGTGGTCATATATGCATCCGGAGACAGATAAATTCTGGTAACAGAATTATCGCTGTTCTCGTCCGAATGCGAGCCATCACTAGGGCAGTCCAAGGGTAATCTTGTGCACAACAACGCCTTGTTGCCAAATGAACCCTTCAATTGTCGACCTCCGTCTCAATGATGAATGGTTTCTTCATTAGATCAACCAATCTTCTCGTTCCCTATAGAGAAGTAACAAACACTGGGAATCTTTGCTTGCGGAGCGAAAATAACGTCAAGAAAGCGAAAGAGATTTAACGTTGTTCATTGGTATGCCATGTCCACGGACCATCAAACTCTCCGAACCAAAATACACTATACAAAGCAGAAAAGCCCCTGGAATTAGAAAATCGCATAATTATAAAGGTGTCTCAAAATATTTTTCTGCTGTACTCCATTCATTTACACATAAAAAATTTCAATGTTATTGAGCATGTTCTTGCTAGTACTAACTGTGAATCAACTTCCTGTGAATATGATTTTGTGATAGGCAGCGAGAGAGAACTGACGAGTTTTAGCCTTGGTTGTCGCTTTGACTATGCGAGAGACATTAAAGGTAGGAACTTCGACTTCGAAGCATTGTGGAGTTGGGAATCCATTCCTTTACAATACGTTGCTGCTGAAAATATGTTTTAGAACCTTAACATGGAACGATGACCTGCAAGACAGGAAACAAGTGATCGCCGAGTGGGTTTCTAACAGAGAACTCTCCGATGAGTCAGAGCGCGGTTACAGGGTAAAGCTCTAAGAAAGAAAGGAAAAACTGTGTCTGTGTCTCTAAAGTTGTTTGCGTGCCCGGGGGTAGTCCCCTTTGTATAGTTGTAGGTAAACTTAGTAGGAATAGGAACATGATGGTTGGGCCTTGAGCCAGATTTATTAGGATCGTGTCAAGATCTTTGAGAATTCTTTTAGAATCCTAATTTTTAGTAAGGTAATTATCAATCTCGTAGTTGGCCAAGTTTAACTACGAGTCATAAACGACACATTTCGTATTCTGATTGGGGTTGTACTTTTAGCTATATCGTAACACTTTCTTAGCCAAAATATTTGGTTGAGAAAGTATATACAAGGTGTCTTGAGATGTGTGTCAGAATTGTACGGAATTTTTCATCCGCTTGTAGGGGTAAATAAAATATCTCTATTTCATTGCGCTGAGACTTAAGCTCTTAGGAGCTCAGGCCACATAACTTCACTTAAGCAAGCTATTCGAACTTTAACTCTTGAGAGTTACGTCTTAAGATTTCACCTAAGTAGGCTTGTTTGGACTCGTCTTTGGCAGACGGATCATAGAGGTTGTGCCCCATGATAATTTGTCTAAGTATTTCAATGTCCCCTTGAGGGGTTTCACTTACAAAGGACGTGCTAAGGAAAACCCAGTCACGTAGATGACCGTGTTTTTCTATCGTTATATCTGAAGTTGCTCAATATCGCGTCTCTCAATCGTGGTGTTTTTAGTTGCTCGATATTTTGATCTTTGAATCATTTGTGAGCTAGCCACGAATCTTTTACGACAAGACCATCTACCCCTCATTGTCAATCATTTCTCTCTCGAAGAGTTTTCTGCTGATCCCGATGTCATTGTTTTTAATTATTTACAATTGTTGTATTAAAGATGATAGATTTGACGGAAGTAAGAACAAAGATAATATATTATTATTTATATTCAGCGGTCCTAAATCGTTCTAACATAGAATATATTCTTCGTGAAGCCTGCCAAAAGGATTAGTTGATTACAATTATCAGTCTCAATGGACTACACATATTTGCATTAGGGGTGAACTTGGGCGGGCTGGACGGGCCCAAGAGTTAGACCATGCCCAGCCCACTCTTAAAAATTCGTGCCCATGTCCAACCCAACCCATCTACGGGCCTAATAATATCTGTCAACGCTAAACCCATCAAAATTTTCATGGACACGGGGAGTCCACGGGTTGTCTATGGTTACGAATTACATGTTCTTAGAACGATTTCGAAACATATCATTGATCATCCAACTCTATAATTTAGTCATGATAAGAAAAATGTACATTGAAATCTCAAAATGAACTTACATATAAGCATGAAAATAAAATTTTGGGACAAAATGTGAGAAAAAGACTAAAGGAAACAATATATATATATATATATATATATATATATATATATATATATATATATATATATATATATATATATGGGAACTGATTCATTGCTCGCGCGAGTAAAATGTGATAAGTTACCTACGCGATCTTGTTGTCCAATTGGCCCGATGGACGGGTCAGATTTGATCGTCCGCTACATAATGTAGCAGATGGTATGATTGTCAAAAGTACCGTCCGCTACATAATGTAACGGATGGTATTAATACCGTCCGCTACATTATGTAGCGGACAACGAAAAAAATACAAAAAATAGATCTGAACCGTCCACATCTCTCGCGTGAACGGTCAGATCGCGCGGGCAACTTCTCCCATTTTGCCCGCGCGAGCAATGTATCAACTCCAATATATATATATGACAGACTGATTTTTTTACGGGCTGGACGGACTTGTCGATACCTTTGCCCATGTCCAGCCCATATTTTTTACGGGCCCAAAAATTTGAGTGCACGTTCACTACGGTCACTATAAAAGTAAGTCCATTCTCATATTTCTGTGAGCTAGTATGGGTTGTCCGGCCCAAGTTGCACCCTAATTTGCATGCATGATTGTTATAAGAAAATTGTTCACATTTTTTAGTCAAAGACTCAAGGATTGATTGCCCATTTTCCTCCGCCTGCTTCCTATTGATTACTACTTCCCACAAGCTTCTACAGCGGAAGTCCTGCCAATCATTCCCCCTGATCACATGTAAGTGTCAGCAAAAGGATATTTTGACAAAAATAAGTGGCTAAATCTGCATGCCATTATAGCTAAACTTGTCACTTATCTTTTCATGTTTGAAAACAATCGTTTTTGGCTGCAACTCGGGCAAGCAATAAGATATAGCTACCTTTTATAATTGTTGAATCTAGTTAGTTATACTATTACAGATATTTTCAGCGATAGTTCTCAACGTTACTTTTTCAAAAAGCATAACTTTTCAAAGTTAGTAAACATATATATCGACTATCATTTACATTAAAAGTTATACTTTGCATGAGACGTGAAGATAAGCCTTATGTATACATCTATGGACAACTAGAAAGAAAGAGCAAAATGTAACTCTATAAGGGTACATTTTATGTCAATTCCACATCGACACGTGCTATTTATTTGTCACTGGAGTAAATATTAACAGACTAATAAAAAAGCATCACATGTTCTTTAAAGTATTACAACGTGGTCGAATATAAATTTGTCATGTATGACTAAAGATTTATGGACAAGTAAACGAATTGTCATAATTATCTTTTACTTTGTCATAATAATGTGCTAAGCGAAATAAACCGTGCCACTTATTGTGATGAAGTGGTTTGGCCAATCAAAATGCATCACTTAGTATTTTAGAGTTTTTACCCAATAAAATTGTGCCATAAATATCAAACTTATCTCGGGTTAAGAGATAATTATCAAATAGGTGCAGTTTCATAGGAAAACTCTCATCTACCACTATAAAAAAAAGAGATGCAGTTTTATGTGTTTGAAAGTTTGTGCGCATTTCACCTTACTATTTTAGTTTTGACACAATTCACCTCATTATTCATTAATTTGTGATCAATTTACCAATTGACGGACTGAAGTCCAATATCTTGGACACCCGTCAAAATTTTAGGGTTAAGATGGTCAATTTAATCCTTCAATCTACCTTGGCAATAACATCACCACCTCATAATTAATTGGTTCAATCAAAATGCTCCACCTGTACAAACCATCTCACCAATGCCCAACCAAAAAAATTCTTTATCTTCAAAATCTGGACCAGAGAGAATGGCGCCAAGGAGGTGGCTCACACACATGGCAACAACGGCGGTAGTGGTGGTTTTGGATCGACGGAGAAGACCACCACCGTGTGTCCTCACTCCAATTACCACTCTGTCGCTGTCAATAGAACACCACTGTCTTCGTTGCAGCTGCATCGTAGAGAAGAAACCCGCAGCCATCGCGACTTCAAACTACTCCGGCCACTCTCACCGACCTTTACAGTAACAGTCATCAACGATTGCATGTCGAAGCACCTCTAATTTGGGTTTTGTCGTTTAATAAATTTTGCTAGGGTTATTCCGTGGTGATTGGTAGGATGGTGGTTTTTTTTGGGTTTTTGGAGATGGCTGTGGTTTGGTGGCATGGTGGATTCGGTAGATGGATTAGGTGGGAATGGTGGTTGTGATATGGGTTTTGGAGATAGTGATTGTGCAGTGGAGCGGTAAATTCGATAAATGGATTGGGGATGTTGATTCTGACTTGGGTTTGGAAGATGGTGGTTGTTTGGTGGCGCGATGGATTATGTTAATGGCCATGGGAGTGGAGATGATAGCGGAGATTGGAGATCTCGTTGGGGTGGACATAGGGATCGATGTAGAGGGAGATATAGTCACCGAGGCCATCGACAACACAGCCGAGGAAGTCGAAGCCGGGGTCAATGTTGGCGACGGTGGCCGGAGTGAAGGACTTGACAAAGGTTAAGACTGTTGGGGTTCGATGGCTAGGGTTTTACCCTCAAGGTAAAAAAATGATTTGAATTGACCATCTTACCCCTGGAATTATGACGGGCATCTAAGAAATTGGACTTCAGCCCGTCAATTGATAAATTGAGCACAAATTAATAAACATTGAGGTGAATTGTGCAAAAATTGAAATAGTAAGGTGAAATGCACACAAACCCTCAAATATAAGGTTTTATGTGTAGTTAATCCTATAGGAAAACTCTCATCTACCAATATGTATACGGAATATCGCAGTTTGATAGGAAAATCCCATCTACCATTATATATGTATGGGATAGCCCCAGAGGAATGACACAAGTTTTTTTTCTCGAGCCGAAAACAAGCCCAGATGATGGACACAAGTTTTTTACTTGAGCCGGAGACAATGTTATTCCCTAAAGTTAAGAGTTTATTCTCTCAATCGAGCTCTGGCAAATTGAATACACAAGTTCTTCAAGTTGGATACATTATTCAAATTCAGACGTTCAGCCTTTTTTGCCGTAGAATTTCATCGTGTTCATGACTAACTTATTCAAATTCGTCGTTTGACCCAGGAACAAGCTATCAAGCTTTCAGTCAAGCGTTAACTCAATCAAATTCGTTGCTTGATCTAGAAACAAGTTATCAAGCCTTTTGTTGACACCAAAATTTTACCAAAAAAAAGTAATATCCAATATTGAAGAATATAGCACGCTTAATATTTTTGTTGGGAGCTTTTGTTAAAATCAACCCTAAAATATTCAAACTTTTCATGCATTCAGAAGTCCACTTATATTATCTTTGAGGTGAATGAAAGACTTTGAGAGATACTATTTTTAGATTTTATAAAGCTCAAGATTAATTACACGTGTTAACATGTGATAGTGATCGATGAGGTGGCTGGACTTCATTATAAAATGCTTTGGCAACAAGAGAAAGGGGGAGAGCCCTTAAAAGGAAGAAAAAAGAGAGAAAGGGAAGAAAAAAGAGAGAATCTCCATCACTGTGAATGTAGATAATACAAATATTTTCTATTCGTATTATTGTTTCATTTATTTTTTCCACTCATATTAATAAGAAGTTTCACACTCCTTCCTTTCCTAATTAATTGATTGTGATCGTGTTTGATTTGCATGCTTATTTAGGATATAAGTTATATTTATGAGTTTTCTATTTTACTCAAAGAGAAAGAACGAGAGAGATAGAATAAAAAAAGTGAGTCAGGAAAGAAAAAAATGTGTTGGTAAAGAATTAAATGTGAAGAGAAAAATATAAAAAAAAATGTAACAATGGTAAATATGAAAAAACACTTAAGGAATCTTTCTTAATTTAAAAAGTGATCAATTTTTTTGGATCAGCCAAAAGAAAAAATATGATCATTTAATTAGGGACGGGAGGAATGCCTTAGAAAAAGGAGAGAATAAAAAAAAAGGGAAGAAATGAATCCATGAATGTGAATGTAGGTAATAATTTTTTTTGCTATATGTACTATTATTTCATTTGTTTTTTCTATTCATACCAATCGGATGTTTGATTTTTACTCTCTCCGTCTCACATAATTCGATCATTTTTTTCACGTATATTAAGGATTTAGGTCTTATATTGTGTGTTCCCACTCTAACCTTTAGAGAGAGGAGAGGAAGAAAGTGGGTCAGAAGAGACGAAATGAGTTAGAGGAGAGTTAAATATGGAGAGAAAAATATAATAAAAAGGCCTAAGGGGCTGTTTGATAAAACTGAAATTAAAGTGCTGAAAAGTTAAACTCTGAATTCGTAAAACTGAAAACTTTAAGTGACTAAAATTTTATTGAAAAATAAGTCAACATATTTGGTAAACCAAAAACAGATGTCTGAAAATTGTTTATGTGCTCTATAACTTTTTTAAGGGGACTAAAATCGTGTTGGTACTGGTGGTAACAGTGACGATGGAGTAATAATGACGGCGGCGGCGAAAATGTGTCAATAGTGGCGGTAATCATGCGTGAAGACGTGGTGTTAATAATTGTGATGATAGTGATAGACGACATAACGGTCATGTCAATGGTTGTCGTGTGGTGGATCATTTGATGATTTTGACGGAAATGGACGTGATGCCAACAATAACGGTATGACGGAGGTGGTGGTGATAATATCTAGGTCATGGTAATTGTGGTGGTGGTAGCAAAAATAAAAAATAATGGTTGTGGTGGTGGTTGTATCGTGGTGGAGGCGGTGTTACCAGTAAATTAATTGAAGCGACATTGTGGTGGTAAATTTTTTTTTATGTAAAAATATGTTAAATAGCTTTTAGCCATCTCATTTGAAATTAAATGATCAGCATTAAGAGGATGTTTGATTCTAAAATGGTCAAACCTGATTAAATTCGGATTAAATAAGGTTTGAAGTGTTTGGCAAAAAAAAAAAAAAAATGAACTGATTAAATCTGCTCAAAACTGATTAAATCCATAATCCTCGTTTTCTTGGATTAAGATTTACTTAGTTTTGGAGAATCGGGTTTGACCAAGGAAAGTACTAAAATATCCTCACATATAAAAGACATTAAATGCTCCCTTTCAAATTGAATACACTATATGATAATTTTGCCATAGTAAATCTACTTCAATCTCTTTCCTTTAACAACTTTTTATCTGTTATTCTTAAAATGGATTAAAGTTGATTTTAAAAACTGATTCTAATTCAATTTTAATTCACTTTTTGAGAATCAATCTCAAACGGCCTCTAAGTAAGTCCACCCTGACTTAAAATTTTAGTCTATTTTTGGTAGAAATTAATTTTTTTAAGTGATATAAGGTTTAACGTTATCAAACTCACTTAATTAAAATTTATTAAAATTTTTAAGTGTTTAATTGCGTTCAAACACACCCTAAGAAGGTGGGTCAGAGAAAATGAGTTGGTGGATATTTAATTGAGGAGAGAGAAATAAAATAAAAAATTGTATAAAAGGATAAATGTGTTAAAATATCTACATAATCTTTCTTAATTTGACAGTGATCAATTTTCGTGGAACGGCAACAAAAAGAAGTATGATCAATTTATTTGGGACGGAAGGAGTATTTCTTTAATTATTATTTTTCTTTAATAAAAGATTATCGTGAGTGTAACAAATAATTGGCTCTTTAACTCATTCGAAATATAAATTCACTTTACAAAGAAAAATAATAAGTATCGTCATATATATGAAAGGATTTAGCGGACAAGTTTCACACTAATCAATAGCATGAAAAACATGTCATCACCTAGCATTAGTTTATCATTCAAGTTCAGACCTTCAAGCCTATTTGTGGCGGAATTTCATCTAAGTACCCATGACAACTCATACAAGTTCACCGTTTAATTTGAAAACAAGCTATCAAGTCTTTGGCCAAGCATTAATAATAAGACAAGAATCAAAAGACTTTTCAGTCGGTAAAGATTTATTTCATATCAATACAAAGACTCGAAATTTAGATGTAGAGTTAAGAATTGACACTGTGCAAAATATGATCTTTTAAATCTTTTGTTCACTTAAGGATCAAGATCCTTTACTGTACAACATATGTGTTGTACCCACAAAATGCCGCTAAGTATTTTTTAGCGACAAAAAATTGTCACTATAAATTCCAGTAACAACAACAAAATACTTTTAATGACAATCTTTTATCGTTAAATGCTATACAGCAGAGGATCTTCATCCCTCACTTAAGCATGATGCACGAAGCGGAACAATGAAAACATTTAATACAATGTATTGTGCGATCGTATACGATGATGTCAGTTAGGAATTACACGCTTCTGCTCTTATCTGAAGTGGAGCAAACTGCCTTCCGACTCGCGGCCGAAAATTGCCTCTAATGTTGTCGCGACTAACTTTGGTCGCAACAAGGTACGTACCTGTGTAATGGTCAGCACACCAAATTTTGTATTTTGTGTGATTGACATTTCCCAAATGGATCGGGGGCTTTGTTAGATTAAGAAACCGGACTGAATCGTCCCTTGTAGAACATTTCTCAGGTGAAGCATCGATCAGTAGAACACAAAGAAAAGGTACAGAATAGGCCAATTCCCAACGCACAGTGATTGTGTGTGTGTGTGATTGGACGGTGATGCACCTGTTCAATGCGGTGGCGCTGGCCCGCGTGGCCACGAGGAACTTGGGCGCGGCCGGCCCGGAATTGGGCGCCGAGATCGCGTTCGGATCGGTCTGGTTCTTCGTCTACGTGGGAATCTCGTGCTTCCTGGTCCTCTTCGCCGGCATCATGTCGGGCCTCACCTTGGGCCTCATGTCGCTGGGCCTCGTCGAGCTCGAGATCCTCCAGCGTAGCGGCACCTCCTCCGAGAAGAAACAAGCAGGTCCGTTTTTCCATTTCCTACTTGAAATGATCTCATCTCTAATTTCGATGCGCTGCAGTAATCCGCACGCCGTTATTATGCTATTAGCGGGAGAACATTAAACTCTTGCCGAGAAAATGAATCGTGGAAAAGCATACAAGTGCAGCGGATTTTGACACTTGATGAATTGCACGTCAGACTTTTCGTTTATCGCGTAACTTAGCTAGAGTAATACAAAGAACATGTTACACTTGAAACATGCACACAGGCAGAACCCGCAAAACACACGTAGTTTAGTTTTATATATTCTATTCTGTTTCATAATTTTTGTCCTTTTTGAGTTTTTTGGAATTTTTAGAATAGATTTCAAGAGTGTGGACATTGAGATATGGACTTGAGTATTAAATGTGGATCAGATATGTATTGTTTGATTAGCCAATTTATGTCAAGAAGAACTGAGTTAGTCAATGTTTATAATTTAGAGTTCTTTACTAGGAGTTCGGAAGAAGTGAAAAGGCACAAAAGTTTTGAAGCGGAGAGAGCAGTATTTATGAACTGAAGAATATAAATGGGAAAAGATGGAGACTGTGGTGTGCGAAAAGTCGAGCTAGTGAGTAGAAAGTTGTGAAGTTTTAGCTTGAATTAGTTCAATTTGCATCAACGAGTGGATTTATATTGAAGTTTTGTTTGTGATTCTCGTAAGTTCAGAATCAATATTGTTTGTAGAATGAAGGTAATTACATTCTCCAAGAGAAAGGCTTATAGTATGTTATCACCTGTTGTAGCTGATTTTAGTGTCATATATCTTTTTCAGCCACCATCTTTCCAGTTGTTCAGAAGCAACACCAGCTTCTCGTAACTCTGCTTCTATGTAATGCTGCTGCCATGGAGGTACCAGATGAAAGTTTTGGTTTGAATATTTTTGTGATTTTTTGGCTTTCAATAAACTGCATTTGTATGTTGTAGTTAATTCATGCCTTCTTAGACTGGAAATCCCAAATGAAGCCGTGCAGAACTTTTCCATACTTTCTATATCAGACTCTTCACTGACAAGCTGGCCTCATTATAATAGATAGCTTCTGCTTGATGCTTGCATTTGCAGGCCCTGCCAATATACTTGGATAAGATCTTCAATCAATTTGTTGCTATCTTGCTTTCCGTAACTTTTGTTCTATTCTTTGGAGAGGTACACTGCGCTGCAAAATATTCACTTAAATTACTTTGGTGATCCCGTGCTGGTTGACTTTGAAAAAGTTTGACTGACTAATGACTCTTCTCTTGTCAGGTTATTCCACAATCAATATGTACTAGATATGGACTTGCTGTGGGTGCAAATTTTGTTTGGCTTGTGCGTATTCTAATGATTATATGCTATCCAATTGCCTATCCTATTGGGAAGGTAATTTCTATACCATAGTCCATACTCTTTTCTTTCTTTCCTTTTCTACCTTTTTGGTGTGTGTTTTGTTGGTGGGGGTGGGTGTGTGGAATCAAAGTAAGCCTGATTTTTATGGTTATGAATCCACAATATGCGTTTAGTCTGATTCCTCAGAAGGGAAAGAATACCAATACTTATTCATGCCTAGGTGGCTCCTTGAAGGAGTGTGAGCATGGCTAGTGATTTTTGCCACATGCCAGGTTGGAACAGAAGTCTAGCAGTCTAGCCACCTCTTGGTTTAGGGTCATGCTTTGATATTGGTATTGGGTCCCCTTTTTTAGACTGGGGGATGAACGATGTTTGCACTGGCTCAAATCAACATGAAACAAAACATGCCTTCTTCTCTCATGTGCATGCCATGTTTAGAAAAATTTATGAGCATTGTTAACAACTACTCTGACCATGCATCGATACACATACTTACTCGGGCCTTACACGAGCATCAGAACAAGGTTCTTGAGATGCATTATTGTATTGAATGAGTGACTAGCACTTAATGGCTAATTGAGAAGATGCTGCCAGCGAGGAGTGTTATGGCCTGTGGTAAGGTGGGTGGCGGTAACAAACTAATTAGGAATATCGCTCTAGACAGAGGCGCATTGCAGGAAAAAACATGACTTAATGAAGAGTTAGTTACTTATGAAGCTTTCATTTTGATTTTTCTTCCTTCATGTCTATGCTCTCGAAGTACTAAAGGATACCGAACCATCTACTCTCTACTCAAAAGAATGTAGGGGGAAACAATGAAAAAAGCTGAATCTGTTTTTACGTGATATGAGTTTGCCCGGATAAGTATACCAGTGAGCTGATTCTTATTCAGGTTTTAAAGCCGTATTGTCTATTTAATTTGATAATCAGTGTGATGTAAGAGATTATAATGGCCTGAGTTAAGCTATTTTCTAATTTCAGGTTCTAGATTATGTACTCGGACATAATGATGCACTATTTAGACGAGCTCAGTTAAAGGCCCTCGTTTCTATCCACAGCCAGGAGGTAAATAGATTCGTTTCAAGATTATACAAGTTACAAACCACTATTTAAGATGATAGCATTATGAAATGTGTGAGGTTTTTAACCCAGCAGAATTGTGAGTAAGTTCTCTTGAACTTTTCCTTCTGCCATAAAATGCTATCGTTGTGTTTTTTAGGCTGGTAAGGGAGGTGAACTCACACATGATGAAACAACAATTATCAGTGGAGCTCTGGATTTGACGGAGAAGGTATGCCATGATATTACACTGAAGCTACCGTGTTATTCATAGTTAAATTGGTTTTCTTGTCTCTATTTCGTTGCAAACTTTTAACACTAGGCCCATATTATTACGTGTAAGATATCAATTAGAATCATAGTTATCAATACATTACCGGTACTGGCTGTACCGGTTGGTACGTACCACTTTTGCCTTCTATAGGTGCGGTATCCCTTTACATTTCTTACCAGTCAAATACCGTTCCGTATAGGTTGTACCGGCCGGTACATGTGGCACCGGCCGAAATATTGTGCTTTGAACCTGTTCCTCAAAAATTGTAAAAGTTACAATTTGTTGAGAATTTTAGTAAATTGACCATATAAGGACAAAATAGAAAAAAACCCAGGTCTATTAGATCGATCAAAGCCTCCGTAGCCTTTTCCTCACAATATTCAACAAAACTTGCAAAATCTTTCCTGGTAAGTTTTTTTATCTTTATTGCAATTTTCATTTTTATCTGATTCTTTTATCTATATGATATATTGCTTTACACACACAAACAACTTATTCTTGAACCTAAAGACGTCATTCTTAAACAAACAACTTATTTTTCTATAAGAATTTGCCAATTAGATGGTTGAAAGGGGGTAATTCTAGAGTAGGTAATTCAATTGAATAAGCTATTTGTTTATAATGCCAGTGTATGGAACAAACAGCTTACTGGGGAACAAATAACTTAGTTGAAAATAGAGGTAATTCAAGCTGTATTTGAACGAATAGTTTACTCTAGAAGAGTCGAGGAAAAAAATATATCTGCATATTTTTAGTTCTCTAATGAACGATATTTTATATGTATAGTAATGAAAAATACGACATTGTACCTGTACGTACCATTTCGCGTAGAAAACCGGTACGCACTCTGTTATGGTATTTATAACTATGATGATGATGATTAGAGAATGTAGCCGGAATTCTGGAAGATGTTTCATGTTTTTGTCCTTGCGTCTTACTTTGTTGTAGTCTGCATAGCATAATGTGACGAAAATATGCATATAGCAACACTTTCTCGATCCTTACGGCATCTATGTTTACTCTTCCAGTCTTCCCTGAAGTTTATTTTCATTCCATATACCTGTAGATATGTAATAGAAATACTTTATTCTTGGGGTTTATCTTTTTTGGGTTGAAGAAAAAGTGTTTCTATTGCTGAGGTTGCAGCCAAATGATAAATCCTAGGTCTCTGATTTCACGATCCCTGTACTATTACCGATTATTTGTTGAGTTAGTGAGTTTTAGAGGAAAAAGCATGTCGACCCTCTTGATTTTTCCTGATAGATAGAGTCTCTACAATAGCACTGTCTTTTCCAATTCTTTTACCTAACGCAACTCTATGGCAAAGTAAAAAAGTCATGGCTTGAAATGCTCAGAAGGGAACTTTGAGATGATGTTGTGAGTAAAATCATCCTTTTCTTTTACATGTGGCTGATCCAAAAAATGCAGAGAGAAGTGATACAATTTGCAGCATCTCAAAGTTGATACTATTTCCTTTTATTATATTATTTGTGGACAGACAGCTGAGGAGGCCATGACGCCAATTGAGTCAACATTTTCCTTGGACGTCAATTCAAAATTGGACTGGTAAGTCTTGCTCCTGAACAGATTATGATATGTAGTTCTCTATCAAGGATGGACATCTCTCCTCATATTAAGCAGTTTATTTCCAAGTACTTAGGTTTTTCATCAACTTCATATACTTTTCTAGACCAGAGAAGTTGATAACGTTTCAAGTTTAGTGAAGTAGTTATTCCTGGAATGAAGTACTAAATGATTGGAAAAGAGCAAGAATAGAAGGGTAAAGTAAGTATTTTATAAACTTCTTGTCCTGATAAAAATAATGTATCAGGGAGGCAATGGGCAAAATCCTTGCTCGGGGTCATAGCCGAGTTCCTGTCTACTCTGGGAACCCTAGGAATGTTATTGGACTTTTGTTGGTAAGTTTGTGTTCTAAATGTTACTTGTGATGTTCACTATGCTGTTTTTTACTCCGTGTATCTTATCAACCCTTGTTCGTACTAGGTAAAAAGTCTTCTTACTGTGCGAGCAGAAACAGAAACTCCAGTCAGTGCTGTTTCCATCCGGAGAATACCGCGGTATGACTACTCATCCTGATAATGCATATTTTACCATGCCAGAATTTAAGCAGAGAGTAAAAAGTGTTCATATGGAGAATGTTTTACCAGGGTTCCAGCAGATATGCCTCTATATGACATTCTGAATGAGTTTCAAAAGGGGAGCAGTCATATGGCAGCTGTGGTAAAGGCCAAGGGGAGAACCAAGAAACCTCCTTCAATTTTTTATGAAGAAAAATCTCACGAGGGTACCGTGACCAATGGGTATCCTCAAGAAACCACTTCTCTGCTGTCCAAACAGGATGAGAAGCCAGGTAGTGTTGTTGTTGACATTGAGAAAGCTTCAAGGCCAGTCACTGTAAGCAGACAAGCCTCCTCTCAACACATGGATGCAGTGAGAAATGGATTGACGCATCCCTCAGAGGATATTGAAGATGGTGAAGTAATTGGTATCATCACCTTGGAAGATGTATTTGAAGAACTTTTGCAGGTATTCTCATAGTCAAACTAGTTCTCACTTCCCCTCTTTGAGACTTGCTTCAGTTGTAAGTTGACCATATCGTGACAATTTTCTTCACGAATGCAGGAGGAAATTGTAGATGAAACAGATGAATTTGTTGACGTCCACAAAAGGTACTTGAAACTTGGAGAATTGGTTGCTGTATAATTGTAATATATTGGTAAAGTAGACAAAAACCAAACGTTCTTTGCATTCTGCAGGATACGTGTGGCTGCAGCTGCAGCTGCTTCATCTATGGCGCGTGCCCCTTCAATTCGGAGGTTAACTGGCCAAAAAGGAGCTGTAAGTGAACATTAATCTGTAGTTTCTGTCCTAAATTTGTGACTGCTTTGTGCATGCGCCATTTTTCCGCTATGTCATGGGATTTCCTTTGAATGTTAAATTAAATCGCTAGCCCCACCATGTGAGCATTCTTACAATCCAACCCTGGATAAGGCTATTACTGTAGTAGAAAAATGTAGTTCCTAAACATGTTCAGACATCAAAGCGCAAGAAACGGTGATCAGTTAACAGTATGGATCACTAGATAATACCAGGCCCATGGCAGATGCGCTTCGTTTTGAACACGAGACCCTTCGTTTTTGAATTAATTCACCACTACAGCTATCCTTGATATCAGCATAAAAAGGCCTGTTAGTAGTAATTGGGCTTCACTCTTCCCCACACCTTGCCCCCCCTCCCCCCTCCCACACACGCGCAGATGAAAAAGTAATACTGCTCGTGAACTGTAGGACAAAAAGTGTACAGAACAGCGTTATTCCATTTTCTGTCCATCAATCTGTGATAGTTCATAGATTAATCAAGGCCTTACACCATTTTAAAGCAATTTTAGCTGGTGGCAGCCTAAAGATGAGTCTTCACAACTGTGAATCTATGTTTGACTTAAAGATTTCTACTTCTTCTTGTAAAATTCTTCAGGGAGGGCAAAGTAGGCAAGCGCCGATCCAGAAGAAGTCTGGTGAGGATGATTCTACTTCAACAAAATTGCTGGGGACTCTTGGTGAGCCTCTTCTTGGGAACAAGAGATGAGTGGAGTACGTATTAAGTACACTAGTCTTGGGTTACTTCATATCCACGCTCCAAAGAGAGGTCTTCAATTTTTGACATAGATAAGAGAAACTCGATAAATACTTGTGTGCGCTCAATCATTTCCTGCATATTGATGATAAGTGCTCGATTAGGAGAACTGCCATGTCCCTACAGGGTCTACTCTACCCCAGTTTTCACTATTTATTGTGTATGCATATAGATTCTACTTTGTAATATCACTTGGTGTCCTTAATACGAGGTATTTCCATTGTATTCCCTAGTTTTTTTTATCACCCATAACAGCGGTGCGCTATTTGCATAATACGGTGAGCCTTGGCATACCGGTAAGGTAGTTTCAGTGTGACCTGGAGGTCATGAATTTGAAACACGAAAACAACCTCTCTGCAGTTACGGATTTAAAGCCCGCTACATCAACCATCCTCAGACCCCGCCGCAAGAATGGATTAGTGGTAGTCTTGTTAATAGAGGCTGCGCACTGTTTGCACAAGGTGTACTAGTTCCAGAAAGGCATCCCCAGATTCATTCTCCATCTCAATGTTCAGGGAGCTGTTTTTGCAAATTTATTTGTACCACCTGATTGTATAAAATGCTCATAAATTTGCACTTGTGAAGTTGTTCTCACTTATTGTCATCAAAGCGGAACATAAAATGGCATAATGGGCATTAAGCCATTTTATGAGGAAAAACCTGTGGCTTGTCTAGGATATTTTTGAAATGAGGTCCTTATTTGGGTGTGCCACACCTATGGTTCGTCACAGATTTAAGCTACTTGTATATTGTTTTGTTTCATTTAATTTTGATCAAATTTTCACAGCACTTAGAATTTTTTTCTTAGGGCCCACAATTTACGGATTATAGCCTATATTATATGGACTCGGTACAAGTGACCGCTTCGGGTATGTGTCTAATTATGTCGGATTCGTATATCTTTAAAACACTGACACCGAGATATATTTATATTGCTATTATCTTTAAGTTATTTCTAAGGTAAAGCGATGTTTTATATAATGCACCTCATGACCAAACAAATTAAAGGAAACACTATAAGATAGTGTTCATAATAGCATGTTCTATGAGATGTATTGCACACGCATTCCATATAAAAGCTTAGGCAGTCGAGACAAAAGTAACATTTATGGCATTCTGAAGAGTCCATGCAACATAGGTTAAACTAAGACATCTGATGTAAAAACTGTATTGTAGGAAAAGTACAAAATTTCAATTATTTTTTCTCAGTGACTTTGAAGCACCAGGAATCAAACATGAAAACCACTTGTACATTAAGTAATGGAAAAAATTGATGTTACCTGACATGTAGGAAGATCCTACAACGTTCCATATAACGACAATTAGTGATCGTTAAATGTATTTAGTGACTTTTTGACTAACACTTTCGGCGGCTATATTTAATAGCATTTTTTAAAGTCATTAAAAACAATTTAAGACAATTAACTGTCGTTATATGACGGGGTTGTAGCCTGTAGGTATCTTCCTACAACCTGGGTAACCGCCAAAACTTTTCCGTAAGTAGTGTCTTGCGTGCCCACGTCAAGTTTCCGTGTTTTCCATCTATTGGCGAATGCAGTCCACGATCATAAATATCCAGGCTTGCTAACAGACTTCCCTTTAGATAAACTGATGAGATACTTCTCTTGATTAGTGTAAATTTTCAAATAGAATTTGCAGAAGCTGATTATTCAGCAGGCCTTCAAATCTATGGAGGGGCATCGATTCAGCGTAACAACAGGTAGTTTTGCCTGTGGTGCATAAAGGACGATAAAATGAACTAAACTACTCGAGCTTAGCTCGTGTTTGCCCACTTAGAAGTTCGCTGTTTGAAGTCAATTTGTTGAGCTCGACTCCTCAAACAAATTAATAACAAAAACTAGAGCTATTCTTGAGCTTGTTTCAGATTGGCTCGAGGAATATGAGAAACAAATTAAACACGATTGAAACGTTCGACAAGTTTTTAAATGAACCAAGTCTGCACAGTGCCAAGCTCGGCAGTACTGTGTAGCCTTTTTACCACTGGGAACTGGGAAGGTCATTTTTCTGGCATTTTATTTGCCAGCCAAAGTAAGAGTCGCTGGGGTTGGCTTATTGCAGTGACATGCTGTGGTGATCCAGCTTCATTTTTCTGGGATTTTGGACTGTTCATCTGCAGACACTCGCCAGTACTGGACAACTCTTGTGCAAAAATATGCATGCTTGCTTCTGTGTTTGTGTTTGTGTTTGAGAGAGAGAGAGAGAGAGAGAGACTCTGCATATTAGGTATTTCTTTTACAGCAACTCGCAATGGATACAGGAATTTACAGATTTTCTAGTGATATCTGACCTCTAGTTTGCTTACAGTTTGCACTCTTGGACCAGTTAGCTAGCCATATACTGCAGAAAGATGAATCCGGAGTATGCTGTTGTCCGCGATTCCACCAACGTTACCAGGAAATCTTAGCTTTAGGCCAAATATTCCACCAACGTACTAGCCCCATACTGAAGCTTCAGCAATTATCTCTATTTGCCTCATCTATTCACAAAACAAACATGACGAAAACCATGTACGCTAGCTAAGACGTAGTTTTGTCGCTAGAATGGAGAATCAGACCTATCGATGAAGGTTCACTCGTTCCAACGTAGAAGAATCACCGAACACCTCCATATGATGTACAAGCGCGTTCTTCGCTCCTGAATGGACCTCGAACACCGCCTCCATGATCCACCCTTTCGTAGTCCCACCAGCGATAAATTACCCGCCATATTCATGCAACTATATACGGAGGTGGAAGAACTTTCAAGAGCTTTGCTACGTGCAAATGTTATAACTAGCTTGCTAGGATTGTTTTGCCCTGGCAAGGCAGGGAGAGACAGGCCTTGTTTAAATAGAGAGAAAAAGGGTGTGGAGATGTACATGTAAGAAAAAAAAGATTGATAAATCTTGGCCTTTGGTTGTGAAGTTTGGGGGCCAGCTTGGAAGGCCCCCACACTGTTTGTAGCAAGCAGAGTCACCAGCTTTGTCTCCCTGCCAAACCCCATGGAGAAGGACTTTATTGTTGTTAAACCTTGAAAACTATCTTTCCTGGAAGTGCACCCATGTCTCTTATGGGGCTGCAGTTGTCCCACTGCGTGAAGATTGTACCACACAAGCCCCCCAAATCTGGGATGTATCTAGATGGATTCCTCACATGTAGAACCAAAGCTAGGATTAAAAAATCTAGCTTGCTGTGATTGGGTTCATCACCAGGTCAGTCCCAGGAGACATGTTCAAGCCATTGTGGCCTGTGGGAATAAAGAAAGGACTCTCCTTAAAGAGAATATCTAAGTCAATTATTTGAGGCAAACACCAAGCAACTATTCTTAAAAGAAGCTGATCATCAACTAACTATTGTAATCAAATTATGCACAAGATAAGATACCCTAGATTGATAGGGCCTCAGAACTTACTAGCAACAAACACAGTACCAAGTCGTCTCCTGTAGGGGTGAACTCCGAACGTGTCATGTCTTGAAGGTACGATTTTACCCCACTACTTCTTATCCCCACTTCTCAAAAACAAGTAGAAGGAAAGGTTTCTCTCTATTATTGTGATAGTGTTGACAGTTAATAAAGAGCGCATACCCCTGTTGCTCATATTGATCTCGTTGCATGTACGCAGGAATGTGCTTTTGAGGTTCGTGGTTTCACTTATTATATTGGTCGTCACAACAGCCATAAAGAACAAGAAAAGAATTTTCAAACGGTATACAGAACCTGAGCTTGTATAAAGCAGTTGTGACTATTTACTATAGCTAAGCCAATACATAATGTGCAAATTAGAGAAGACCAGTAAGCCCTAACAAAGAGAAAATCGATGTGCGATACAAAACTTTGAGAGGGGGGGAAAAGTGCGTGTGTGGGTGTGGGGGTGTGTTCTAGGTTGTTAAGTCACCATTAGACTCCACATTTGATGTGCTTCTAAGAGGCCTCGTCCCAACGCAGTAGCATGATGATGCACACCCTCATAATGTAGAGCTTCCCTCTCTGCTGTCTCAGCATTCTCCTCAACTTGCCAAGCCTCTCCCCCTTCCTGCAGCTTCCCATAATTAGGCTCTGTACCTTCTAACTGCAACACCACCTTGATTTGCTTGCAGCTAAGAGGGCTAAATTATTGCCATTTATAGCAGCCACGTTGGTTCCACAATGTTAAGGCTCTGAGGTCTCACAGTTGGGCCATGCTTGTACCCTCGAAGCACCCCCCTGTCACGTGCCATTTCTCTCTCAGTCTTTTCAATCAGGTAATCCTGCCGGCCACTGATCATTGCCACCCGTGTCAAACCAGTTCTAATCCCACAACATGTACGATATTTTCATGGCCAACAACCCCACAACTCAGCCATGGCTCGGACAGTCTGCACAAAGTTATTTCAAAAGCCAGATGGGTAGTGATGAGCATTTAAAATAAGGCAGTTAATCAATTTTCATGTTGGTGGCAATCTTAGACTGTCTCTCTCTTTTAAGTATTAGAGATTAGAGATTTGCTATTCTATTAGTGCTTAACTTTGGAAGTTCACGCAATTCGTAGCGACGAGATTAAAAAATAACCCGCACAAAGAGAATACAAGATGTAACATGATTCGGCTTAAAACTTGCTGTTCACAGCAGAGCAGAACTCGAGAGTTCACTATCACGATACACGGCACAAAGAGGTATTCATAGCCCAAAGTGACATGGGACTGAATGAGATCTTACCGCCAAACTAATCCAAGCACGCCCTATTTTATGGCATACTGCAAAACATATATGGGCTTGGAAAACTGAAACGGGTTAGGTATACACTATTTTCTGGAATTTTGGCCTTATCTATCTGCGTACCATAACAAGGGCTATGGTACATTCCTTTATTCCTTTCAACTCTTTCTAGTCGTGCAATCCTTTGTATTCTTCTCAATCTCTTTACATTTTCGTGGTAACTTTTTTCAATGGATTAACTTAGTCTGTTAGAAAATGAACATAGCATGTATATCATTGCTTCAACAGTGGATAAGATTTGAACTTTTGTAAAAGATTCACGATAAATTGTAAATGTTAATATATTAAGGACATTATTTCGACTTCAACCTTATCGAGAAAAGATTAAAATAGCCCAAACACTGTTCTTCCTCTGGCGACACGATTGGTCAGCATCCTTCGGCTGTGGTGGATATGGCATCTAACTTATGTCTACCCAAAGTCATGTATGAAATTCTAATCAATGGTCCCATTTGACAAGTGCAGTGATGTCCTCTGCCATGTTAAAGAGTGGCAGCAAGGATTATCAATACCTTATCGGAAAGCCAAAAAAAATCAAGGATAAGATCTTTATATGGCACATAAGCCTGTATGGACCTAGTGTATCACGTACTACATTCCAGCTAAACGGGTCCAACTCTGATGGTTTAGACAAAGCCTGGGGGCCCTGCTAAAAGGGTTACAGTCCTGAGAGTGACCAACTGAGGACACATTGGAAACTAGCCACGTGTATTCATTGTATGGAGCATCCATAAGTCGTCTCTGTGGTCAGCCAGTCAACCACCAATGAGCTTGTTGCGAATCAAAGGCAGAATAGCGTGTAAACGTTGTCACAAGCCACATGAACGTTCGCCCCCGTTGTTGGAGTATCAACATGTCATCTTTGCGATTAACTTGTAAGAGCTTGATGGTAGAATCGCGTGCAAGCATTGTTTTCACTGCATATATGTCTAGCTCACGATCGCTCCTTAACTAACGCGTCGGCACCGTCTCATTCAGAAATTACTTGGGCAGACCACATCAGAGAATTGACAACCATTTGGAGCATTGCAGTTAGCAAAGTTGTGGAAGTGCAATAATGGAGAAGAGAAGTAGGTCTTGGTGTGCAGTGCAGGATGTGACTAACTGAGACACCACCATCACAACATTCCATTCAGAAGCAAAAGCATGAAGCAATTTGTGTGTTCCTCGTGGAACAAGATAAAAAGCACAAAGATTTTAGTGAAAAAATGCTGCCTGAGACTCGAGACCTTTCAGCATTTGCCATTGCTACTTTATAGCCCAAGCCACGAGAGGGGACGGGTTCCAACTCCATTCCAGGTCGGGCCACAAAGGACTGGTTGCAGTCATGGGACACTTTTGGTCGTAGACATTTGAAGAAACTTTCAATTATTTCCAATTGTGTTTCGATCGAACTCGCCAAAGAAGAAAGAAGCAAAATTTACCCGTATCATCGTTTAGGGCAGCATGATGACAGAATTCATTTCACTGCTACGATTGTAAAGGTTCCATATTGACTATATATGAGATTGTGATTGGTTTTTATTCTTGGTAAGTTCTTTCTTGGCTTGAGTATACTTTTGAGTTAGATATTAGCCCTTAACATGTGATAAGAGTTAGGCTTTGCCGGTGCCCATGGTCTTCATATCGCTTCCTCACAGCTTTTTTTGGATCTACAGTCCTCTTTACTTCAATCGAGGCTTGCTATCACCTATTATTTCATGCTACGCGTGAGAGTGAGTTTAAAGTTTCACATCGATTATGTATAGCGGTTATGATCGGTTCTTATATCTGTCGAGCTCTTTTTCCTATTGATTATGCTTTTGTATTAGACACCATGCTTTAACAAAGCTTGGCTTTGTTCGGGTCTTCAAGTTACATTATATTCCACGTTATGCGTGAGGGTCCACTTTGTTTTGAATTAAGGCATGGAATCACCTCGTATTCCCGCTATGTGTGAGGATGGAAAAAATATTCGGTGGTTGTCTAACGCCACGTCACACGCATATGTGGTGTTATACTACCATCAACATCTTGAAAACTCAAAAAAGTAACCATGGTTGTTAGTGAAATATTAGATTTCAAATTTTTACAAAAAATTTGAAAATCCTGCTCATCGACTTTGAATAGATTTGAACACAAGGGTATATTATCTATGAATTGAAAGAGTTGTCATGCTCCACTTTGTCATGATACCCACCAAAATAAAATCAAAACAAAAAATCAACACAACCATCACAAAAGCTACTCAATTCTAAGCCTTAGCAAACCAAAATCAATTTCTCGAATCGTTCAACCACACATGTGACTCTTATAAACCAAAAATTGTTTTGATCCATAATGAGAACTGTAGTATAGAACCAACACTGGACTGCAGTATCTTGATCCAAATTGTCATCCAAAGATTACAATTCAAATGCTATTATTTAAACCTATAGTGACACAAAAATCACAAGATCATCCGGTGTAAAGCCGGCACTACTTTGTCAACTTAGAACATAATGCAGGAGTTGCATAATAAACTTACTTTGAAATCAAACCTCGAATTTCAAAATGCCATGGACAAGTTAAGAGCACCGTAAAATATGTGTTGAATGATAGTCCAAGGAACTTTATTAATCTTATTCCTCTTAGGAGTCATTTCATTCAGAGAACGTACTAGTTGATCATCGTTGGATATTGCAAAGAATGAAATCTCAACATTCTCCATATGCCAACTGTATCATTTCTTATTTGCTATTAATATTTTTTTGTTGTGGTAAGTTGTATCAAAGCAATGAATATTACATTCAGCTGATTCGAGTGGGAAAAACTAAGTATTTCACCATAGTAGATAACCGGTGGGAGTCAGTTTAATGGTGCGAAGCTTGTGAGAGTTATTGAATGAGGAAGAAGAATAGGAGCCAATAGCAGCAATGGAGGTTGGGGAGGCTGTAAATTAGAATGAAGGCTCTGGATACCAGCTTTATATTTTCTGTAATTAGTAAAAATTGAAGAAAAAAGAGAAGAAAGATGAAGGTGAAGAAAGGGAAAGAGAAATAGAAAAGGAAATATATTGATGGCAGAAAAGTCAGTGAGTAGGATTTTCAAAATTTTGATGAAAATTTGAATTCTAATATTTCACTAACCATGGTTACCTAAAATTAAGATTTACTATTATTGTTCCCGCGTAATCACTTTGTTGAGTTGTCACTTGTCAAGATGTTACTGGTAGTCTAACATCACCTATGCGGATGGCGTGACGTTAAAAAACCATAGAATATTTTCTCCAAACGGGTGCTAAAAATCTCACATTGACTGTATATGAGGATTTAGATCAGTTCTCATACATGTTGAACATATTTTTTAGTTGAATATCGAACTTTAATAACGAGAATTTGGTCCCTAAATAGTACAACTTGAGATGTACATATGAAAGTTCCAAATGCTAGCCCAGCTTATTTCTGCAGGGTTATGTCTTCATATATACAGTATGTTCCAAGACAGCAAGGAAGCAGCGATTTTCCGTTTAAGTATACTAGTAAGGATCACGTGTTTTGCACGTTATATAATAATTTGAAATTAAAATATTGTAAACCTTGTTAAAAAAATACAATTGAAATTAATCAATACGACTATTCTAATGAATTATAATAATAAATCAATTGTTAACTGTTAATTAAATACTCGAAGTATGAAAAGTTTATTACACAAAACATGGTCTTACTTTCAAAGACGAATTTTTCATGTCAATTATCACCGATATTTTTCTTCTCTATTTATTGTACTTATTTCTTTCATCACGTCAAGCTGTGCTAAAGGGATTCGTGATTGTTCTATATTATATTTTGTTATTCAAGGTATACTGACATTGTAATTAGTCTCAAACATCTTTCACAAATATCTAACTCTCACGAAACATCACAAGTTTGACTGAACAGTAGTAAAAGTGAAGAAAGTGTTTAGAGATGATTAATGTCAAGTTTATATATTGGAGTTGTGTAATTTCCTGTAATATGTTTTGATGGCATATATATATATAAGTCTAGTAAGTGAAATTCAGAGGAAGTTTGAATTTTAATTAAGTGATATTATGAAAGTTCAAAAGTTAACGCAAAAAGTATTGTCGAAAGTAAAGTATCTAACATGAAGAAGTTATGATTAATAAATATACAACAAAGTTTGTAAGACGAAATGAGTTAAAAGCTTAAATGTTACATCTTTAAAACCAAGAATCAAACGAACTCAAGATATATACCAGGACACATAGAAATTGAACTGCTTAGGTAACAAATTTAGTAACCCTAACTTTTAATGATCTTTCCAAAATTTTTATGTCGTTCAATATTAACGTCTTAGCACTTTTTCCTGCAAGCATCGCCATTAAAATTCAAAATAGCATCACTTAAGATTTTCAGTATCATTCATTATCCATCTTGTTTCTTTTTATACAGTAATAACCATTTCTTGTAGTGATAATTAAGGTCAAAATGTCCTTTGCAATTTATTTGCTTTTAGTAATGATCTAGTCTATTACTCTCTTTGTCCCAAAAAATTGATCATATTTCCTTTTTGGGCCGTTCTAGAAAAAAAATGATTAGTTTTCAAATTTAGAAAGATTCTTTGGCTATTTTTTACATGTTTACCTCTTGTACACTATTTTTTTATTTACTTTTCTCTCCATATTTAATCTTCCATCAACTCATTTCTTTCTACTGAATCACTTTCTCCCTCCATCCTCCTTTCTCTTAGGATAGAATGAGAAACTCATAAAATAAGATTCATATCCTAAATAGGTGTACAGTCAAATATGATTAAATAATTTGGGACGAAGGGAGTATAAGTTTCATGTATCTCTTATTTTAATATTCAAGTACAAAATAAGTATTTTTTTTAACTTATATATTTTATCTTAAGTTCCAACATTCGAGTACAATTCGTCTAAAATCACGCTTAATTTTAATTATACTTTTTTTTTTCCTACGTTTTAATTAAAAAAATCTCTAGTGCACTCTAAATTTCTCTTTATAGTGTACTCTAAAACTCTCTTTTATTTTTTCTAGCATGACCTTGTTCATTTAGTATTACAATAAAAATATTTATTTAGTTGTGCAAGTAATTTAGCATATAATTGCCATAAGACTTTTATTTTTAATATAGACTTATATGATAATACCGCACCTACTCATCTAAAAAGTCTATATACATGTATGTCTCCGTGTGTCCTTTTGAAATATAAACAACGAAATAAATGTGTGAAGTTGATATCAAATAATGGTAATGAATTAAGTAATTTCAATAATATAAGCAAACCTATGTTTTCACCCTATATTTATATATACGCATTACAACTTTAATATAAATACAAACTTAACAAAAGTTTATCAAGAATAATTTATAATCCAGATCATTCACCAGATAAAGATATGTATCATCAAAGTAAAAAGGGGAAATAATATTACCAATGGCATAAGGTTTTGAGAGTTCAGAAAATTATAGGGTTAATTATACCCATGACCTTGACGTCAGCGTAAAATTACACGAGTGTTCATTAGTTGAAACAAATAATACTTATGTCTGTTGATTGAATGAAAATACTGAAAAAAATGAAAAGATCAGAATGACCATCACTTAGTAATGTAATTCTTTAAATGTCACTCCCCATCCCTTCGTCTCATCATACAACCTCACCACCACCACCATCATTTATTTACACTTTTTCAGCTTTAACATACATACAGACAACACACACGCACCCCCAACCCCCACACCCCCCCCCCTAATTGGCCACAACAACAGTCACAATCGCATTCCACCATCATCGTGTTCTTCAGCTTTCTCACCTTTCTTCAGCCTTCTCATCCCAATCAATTGTCATAGTTTTCTCACTCCAGTAACTTGCAACAAACCATCACGATTTAACAAACCAAATGAATAAAAATAAATATTTGAATTTGGGTTTAGAATCTAGAAGAAGATGTATAAGATTTTTTATTTGCGTCAAACTACTACCTAACACTAAGGCAGTCGTCGCCATTAACCACCACTAGAGGAGCCTTCCACCATCACTAATTAGCCTATCACTGCGTCCAATCAGCCCACCGTACCATTGTCTAATTTACCTACTACCACCAGACGACCCACCACAGCCTCAAGTGGACCCTCCACAAACCACAATCACCATCAATCAGCTTCCACGACCCACTACACCTCTAGTTAACGCGCCTACACACACACACTAAACTAATATTACATATTTATGATTGATTTGGTAGCTTTGAAATTTCATGTTTGTTCTGCTGCAGAGGATGTCTATGGTCACCGGTCTGGGTGGGATAACGTGGAAGCCGGCATTCATCGGAGCTGGGATAAGGCCGGTGGGGTGAGCCAGTTTACCGACTTTCAGGCTGAGTGCTTGCCGAAGAAGGTTCGGCGGCGGGGTGGAAGGAGAATTTGGGTTGAAACCCTAATTTGGAACATTAGGATTTGTAAATTATTATAATGTATAAACCTTGAAAATACAAAATGAGCGCAATATTGACATTTAAAAAAATACGTATTGATGACATAAGTAAAAAATATATATTTTTTAACGGATCAATATGGTTTTACCTTTTGAAACTTAGTGTCATTGATTGTAATTTTACCCTAACCTCAAGGGCATGGGTCCCAAAATTATAACAATCCATTATTCTTTTTTTTTTTTTCTGACCACCCGGTATCCAGACACTACATTGGGAGCCGACTAATTCGGGTTCGAGCCGAGTGGGACCACATGGGTGGCAAAGCTCTCCCTACCAAGTTTTTAACACAGCTGCATTCTCAGGGCTCGAACTCGAGACCTCTGGTTAAGCTAGGACAACCCCCCTACCAGCTGACCTACGCGCTT
Source organism: Escallonia rubra (assembly GCA_033065855.1). NCBI lineage: Eukaryota > Viridiplantae > Streptophyta > Magnoliopsida > Escalloniales > Escalloniaceae > Escallonia > Escallonia rubra. Next base: position 206,092 of record JAVXUO010001631.1, on the reverse strand, counting down.
GATGGTTTATTATAAAATTTGAAAAAAGTTGAAAACACAAAATAACACATTATTCTACCAAACACAAAATAACACATAAATTCATTATAAAAGTTGAAAAAAAGGGCCTAGTCCAACTTATAGATATTCTGACTCTGTTTTATGTCAATAAATTTAAATTTATAGTGATATGCAAAAGTTAGTAGAGGCAATAGCTAGAGCACCTTAAAAAATATAGTAAAAAATAGAGCATGATAATACCTGGGCTTAGGAACAATTCTCTAAGGAGTAGCAAAAATTAAGGTGCTTTTTATCGATTTTGATGTTGGTAAGTTTTAATGTTATGTTTTGATAGAGTTTTCTTTAAAGGTGAACATAAATTTAGCATCATATTTATACGATTGGACTAAATTCACTCTCACATTTTTGTGACTTAATGATGCATTAGTGAACTTTAAATCTCTTTTGCAGTAAATTGTATATATTTAGCCAAAAACATTGTAGTTTAGGTTCACCTTCTTAAAGTAAAAATTACACTTAATTTTTGTAAACCTTTGTTCCCAACCTATTTTGGTCATACCCAAGGGCCCAATAGGAGTCATATTTCACACGAACACGTCGACATTGTCAACGGTCAATTTTCCAACGCATCAAACCTGTCAGCGCCCGCGCGCCCAAGACACGTGTTTTTCTCGTTCCGCGCACTTCGTGCGTGACTTAGTCATTTTATTTCGCGTCGACTTCACTAACGCTAGCGCGATCGTCACGCCGAGACCATCCGAACACCTTTTCATCAAAAATATCGGCTGACGGCGCATTTGGAGAAACGGGGTTAAGGGGGAAAATGGCCTTGGACAACCCCAGGGGGTCGGCCTCGGCCTTCCCCAGGCCATAGGGGTCGGCCTCGGCCTTCCCCAGGCCATAGGGGTCGGCCTCGGCCTCCTGGGGGGCTTGGCCTTGGCCACTTTCCCCCGGTGGTTCACCCATTTCCCGCATACCCCTTTTTCGTACTTCTTTCCCCTCGTACGCTTTGTACGTAACCTTGACACCTTGATCGCTATATGGGTATGATTCTTGGCAATGTGCTCGTCGTAACACAACTTCCGGATTCATCATTGCTTATCAAGACACCTACCGACGGCGCACCCGAAGTTCGTAAAAGGAGAAATGGCCTCGGGCTCCGAAAAATGGAAGATGGCCAAATGACCTTGGCCAACCCCAGGGGGTCAGCCTCGGCCTTCCCCAGGCCATGGGGGTCGGCCTCGGCCTCCTGGAGGGCTTGGCCTCGGCCATTTTCCCCCGGTGGTTCACCCCTCTGCGCAAACCCCTTTTCGCACTTTTTTTCACTTCGTACGCTTTGCACGTAACTTTGACAGCTCGTTCGTCATGTAGGTACGATTCACGTCGACACGCTTGCATAATGAAACTTTTGGATTTGTCTTTGCTCATCAAACCACCTACCGTCGGCGCGCCCGAAGTTCACCAAGAGGGGGGAGTGGCCTTGGGCTCCTTCATGGGAGTTGGCCATTTGGCCTTGGCCAACCCCAGGGGGTCGGCCTCGGCCTTCCCCATGCCTAGGGGGTCGGCCTCGGCCTCCACGAGGGGTTAGCCTTGGCCTTCCCCCCATTTTGGCCAATGGTCTCCCCTCCCGCGCGCACTTGTTTTCTCGAGTCTTTGCACCTCCGCGATGATCACAGACGTTCGTACATCAACCTCGCGACGTTCGTCGTGCATCAACCTCACGACGTCCGTCGTGCATCAACCTCGGGACGTCCGTCGTCCGTGACCACGCACCGCTCTCGCGATGCCCGTCACCCAAAGTCGCACGCTACCACCGAAAAACCCGTCGTTAACAACCGTATACCATCACTCCCCAACTTTTTCACTACTGCATGTTGCATTCATTATCTTGTTATGACAGGTACACTTAGCTCACATCCTATCTTCGGAACACCTGACGCGCGCCCGTGCGCCATTCTCATGATACGTGCCCTGATACCAAATATTGCTCCGCGACGTTCGTCGCAGCGCCCTTGCGCCATTCTCATAATACGTGCCCCGGCACCAAGTATTGCTCCGCGACGTTCGTCGCCGCGCCCTTGCGCCATTCTCCTGATACGTGCCCCGGCACCAAATATTGCTCCCCGAAGTTCGTCGCCGCGCCCTTGCGCCATTCTCATGACACGTGCCCCGGCACCAAGTATTGCTCCGCGATGTTCGTCGCCGCGCCCTTGCGCCATTCTCATGATATGTGCCCCGGCACCAAGTATTGCTTCGCGACGATCGTCGCCACACCACTTTCACAACACGTGCCCCAGGCACCAGGTATTGTCTCGTGCTATAAGCACCGCGCTCATGCGCCATAATCATGTTGCATACTACCGGGATGGGCTCACAACCTTATAGCCATCGCCGTCTCAATCAAAATGGGGGCTTCGGCCTCGTACCGGGATGGGCTCACAACCTTATAGCCATCGCCGTCTCAATCAAAATGGGGGCTTCGGCCTCGTACCGGGATGGGCTCACAACCTTATAGCCATCGCCGTCTCAATCAAAAGGGGGGCTTCGGCCTCGTACCGGGATGGGCTCACAACCTTATAGCCATCGCCGTCTCAATCAAAAGGGGGGGCTTCGGCCTCGTACCGGGATGGGCTCACAACCTTATAGCCATCGCCGTCTCAATCACAAGGGGGCTTCGGCCTCGTACCGGGATGGGCTCACAACCTTATAGCCATCACCGTCTCAATCACAAGGGGGCTTCGACCCTCGTACCGGGATGGGCTCACAACCTCATAGCCATCGCCGTCACAGGAGGATCCGACACAAGGACCCCTCGCCACAGACTCGGAGCACTGAGCTACGACCATGTCCGCTCATGTTACTATCGATCTTCGACACCACCAGGGCAATGACCCCCGGGTCACTCCGGGACGGGAGCAGGTCCTTGGAGGGCATCGCGCCTAGTCCGCCTGGCAGTTGGCTACAGGGGTAACCCTCACCACTGTCAGGTTATTTGCGCGTCTCTTGACGCACCTCATGGGATTCAGTAAGGGCTTGGATTGGTGGCTGGGGCAACGGGTTTACTCTGACCATGTCGTCATAGTATGGTCAGTCTTCTCAGACAGGCAGAGCGACGCTGTGCGAGGCAAGCAACGCGAATTTGGGAACCGGCAGTCCAACGGAGAACCAGTATTTTGGGACCCCCTGGTGACGTGTCACTCCCGGGGGACGACACGTGGCACTTTATGACATAAGCACATTATTTTCTATAAATAGTGAACTTTACAACTAAAAAAGGGACTTCTTCTTCATTCTCACAAAAATCACTTTCTCACTCTAGAATTTGAGAGATATTGGATTCTAGAGAGAGAAACACAAAATTGGACATAACTTTGGACCGTGACTTTGGACCGTAACATCGGACCCTGACATGGACTATCGACTGCCGGCCCTGTTCGTCTCAGCCTTGCCTTCGCAGCACTGCCACTCCTCACGGCCTGTCTGGGAAGCCTTGCTCTCTGCCCTTACTCCGTCCTTGCTGTCTCTCACTTTGCATACTTGGAAGCTGACACGGACTGCAGCCTTTGTGGCACCTCCATGTAAGTAAGAACCCACTTTCCTTGGCATCAACCTTTTATTTCTTAAAAGGGTTTTTTCAATGAGAAAATGTTTAGTCATTTTAATCCCTTGAGATTATTTTATACGCTCGGGCTGGATCCTTATATGTTTTGGTTATATTCATAGTCTTTTGTCACTAAAAGCATTAGTGAACCTCTTTAGTATCAAAATATTTAAAGTTAGCCAAAACGGCATAAAATTAGTCTCAACTTTTAAAAACTCAAAATATTTAGAAAACAAAATATTTTGTTAGTTAACACATTGCGTATCAAAACATGAGAGTTTTCAAACTGAAAATAAATATTAATCATTCAAGTCGAAATAAATTGGAGTCTTTTTCAATTGAGTTTTATCTAATCCTATCACTTATAAGAGTAAAACATCTGAAGATAATAGCCATATGAACAATATATTATCATATAAATAAGTGATATCGCATGATACAGTGGATCATAGAAAGACAATAACCATATGAAGTATATGTTGTCATGCAAATAAGGGGATTCTAATAACTCTAGTATGAATATAGGATTATGTACCTGCCATGAACTCAAATTTTAATTAGGAGCAGAATTGTAAGATTTGGTGATTCTTATGCGTTTAATTATTTTTTTAAAACTCCAATTTACGATAACTTTCCTACACCAATGTGTTGTAATTGATATATAGAAATAAACTTCATTTTATGATAGTTTCAACATACGAATATGTTTGCATTGAAATATATGTATGTGCACAATAATTAAAATATGTAGCATACGCATCAACATGAAAATATGAAATACAAAATTAAAAATGGATTGATTTTCTGACAAAATATTCAATTTAGTTTAAGTAGATTATATTTATTCTTAAATGCTATCGAAAACACTGTTCTCTACAAGTTGTTTTTATTAATCGAAATTGATGGAGAAGATGTAGTAGCTCTGATGTATTTAGCTTTAACGAGAATGGAAGCAGTAGGTTTTAATATAAATTTTTTCAATAATCAAAGAACATGCAGAAGTTTAAGGGTGATTTTTATTGGTTTTCATAGATTTTTTTTTCCAACTAAAAGACAAAACAATCCTTAACTCTAGCTAAAACATATATTCCTACAATGATATTCTAAGTAAAGATGCTTGATATCCTAAGAGAAGCCAAAAAAACCCTTAGTTTCTTAACAACACTCTAATTCAATATGAGTATTTGATGGGAAAAAGTTTTAAGTAAAAAATACCCCTAATCAGCTCTAATTGTATTTAGTTTAGGTATAATTACATTTCTCGAAAAAGATTATAGAAAACTTTGTTCTCTACTAGTTGTTAAAATTTTTTTAACTGAATATAATGGAGAAGATGTAGTAGCTCTAAGGTAGGTTAATTTTAACGTGAATGGAGGTAGTAGGTTTTGATAAGAATTTTGTCACTAAGTAGAGAGCATGTAAGAGTTCAAGGGCGATTTCACAGGATTTTCATAGGGCTTTTTATTTCAATAAAAGCAAAAATAACACTTTATTTTAACGAAAGCATATATTCCAATAAAGATATGCTAATGAAAGAGGCTTGATATCATATGAGAAGTAAAAAACACCCTTATTTTTAATAACACTCTTATTAAAAATAGATATTTAATGAAATAAAAAGTTTTAAGTCAAAAGTCAAAGCAATCCTTCACTCTAACAAAAACATATATCCTAATAAGGGCATTTTAATGAAAGAGGCTTGATATCTTATGAGAAGTAAAAAACACACTCATTTTTAAATAACATTCTAATGGAAAAGAAATGTTATAAGTCAAAAACACCCTTACTCACGCTTAATTTTTTTTATGAAAAAATCAATCAGAAAGGGTACTTTAACCCAAAAAATAAAAATAAAAAAATAACCGAATATGGAGAAGATAGAGTAACTCAAAGGTATTTTAGTTTTAACGCGAATGGAGGCAGTAAGTTTTGATAGAAAATTTTTCAACAAGTAGAGAACATTCAAGAGTTCAAGAGTAATCTCAGAGGATTTTCATAGGTTTTTATTTTCTCATTTTTCTTTCTATAAAAGTCAAAACAATCATTTACTTTAACAAAAGCATATACTCAATAAAGATATCTTAACGAAAAAGGTTTGATATCATATTGAGAAGTCAAAAACATCCTTATATTTAATAACACTCTTATTAAAAATAGATATTTAATGGAAAAAAAAGTTATAAGTCAAAACAATCATTTACTTTAACAGAAACATATATCCCAATAAGGGTATTTTAAGGAAAGAGGCTTGATATCCTATGAGAAGTCCAAAACACCCTTATTTTTAAAAAACACTCTAATTTAAAAATGATATTTAATGAGAAAGAAATGTAATAAGTAAAAAATATCCTTACTCGTCCTTAACTTTTTATAGAAAAATTAATTAGAAAAGGATACTTTCAGGGGAAAAAGATTAGCTAGGAAAGAGGCTTGATATCCTAAGAGAAGTAAAAAACACCATCATTTTTAAAAAACACTCTAATTTAAAAAGAGTATTCAATGGGAAAGAAATGTTATAAGTAAAAAATACCCTTAATCACTCTTGATCTTTTATGAAAAAATCAATTAGAAAATGGTACTTTAAGGAAAAAAATTACCCATTTGAAGTCATACGTGCTTTTATATATGTATAGATATAGATATAGATATAGATGAGTTGGATCATCGTTAAGGATATGTTGCTTCTATTTTTTTTTGTTTTCATGCTTTGAAGAATATAATGAAGAATATAAAAAAGGAAACTCTTTGGAAAAGTGAATGATGTAATAACTTGTTTAAATAAAAAATTTACAAAATGAGAGTAATATTATATTAAATACTATTTCAAAATATATGATACCACGTGTATTATGTGTGAAATACCATTTTTCAACTCGTTTGTACGAACAAAAGGATGGGATGAATTCCAATAGCATATTTGTAATCTAAATATGGCAACCAATCAAGAAAAAGCCGAGTTTGAAGATAATGAAAATAGAGAAAATGGTAACAACGCTAGAGACCGGGTGTAAGCATGTTGTGCCATATTTTTTTAAGTTTTTATTTTAAAATTTGATATTGTAAAAGTTAAACGAAAATATTTAATGCGCTCCAAACTACTAAAAGTGCACATAAGATTCTTCCCGCACCAAATGTTGCTAAAAAAATTAGCGCTCGACACTATTAACATTTCTAGTCAAAAGATTAGCCGACAAGATCATCGTGGTCAGTAGCCCGACGAGGTCATGTGTATGAATGAACCATCTAAACGTTTCTTACGAATAAGATGCGTTTTTCCAAAAAAAATATTCGTTACGAAAGCGGTAGAATGGAACGTTATTGATGATTATTAGCGACGAAAGTGGAGTAATAAGTTCAGCCACCTAAGTCAAAGTAAGAAAGCCAGAGATGTAGCAATCTTATGTCCAACTGCCAGTCTCGAACCCCCCGACCTTAATCCGTTCAGCTCAGAGCCTCAGACTAAAAGAGGGAGTAGAGAGATGTGTTTGGCCGGTTGCTGTGCGTCCTTGACATGCGGTCTCTGCACATCAGTGGCATCTGGGATCAGCAAACGGTCTGCTAGACTCGCTTACTGCGGCCTTTTCGGCATCTCCTTGATCGTTTCTTGGATTCTCAGAGAAGTCGGTGCTCCTCTCCTGAAGAAACTCTCATGTTAGTCCTCCCTTGGTTTCTCTTATTTGGCTTTTAAGTTCTAAGTTTCGTTCCATGTGCACAACTTAAAGGGGTGTGTGATTGATTGCGTGTGGAAGTTCTCATCTGGGCTGGGTTCTTTGCGCCTATCTTGAAGGTTTTTGAATTGGGTTCTTTAGTTGCTCTTGTTCTCGCATTGGAAGATAGCTACCCAGTTGTTTGATAATTGCGGTTATTTCCCAAGTACCATATTCGAGCTTTGTTACAAGATTCTTCTTGGGCATTTCATGCGTCTGTATCTTGTGATATTTTGTACTTTATACTGGCTCCATTTTTGTAACGTTTGTCCCCTTTCTGTTTGCGAGTTTCTAGGTTACAGTCTGAACATCTGAGCATTGAGTTGAGCTTAAATTGCAATTACAAATCAAATGAGTAATGTTTGACAAGTCAACAAAGGGCAAAAAAAAAAAAAGAGTAAACTAGATGTCTGTATGTCCTAATTTTAGTCTAGGGATCTGCAAAAAAGTGAAGGGGAGGAAATTTATGAAATGGAGGAAATACTAGCGGGGTCAATTTTAATTGTGTGATTATGTTATTTTAAGACACAGAACTAAGAGGGCGTGGGTGATGACAAGTGCATGTCGTATGTTACGAAATTGGGTTTATATACTTGAAACCTGCACATCCCGTCCATCCATTTCACTAACATAACTACAAAAACTGTCGTACCCATTCATTCACTAGCATGATTAAGCTACTGCCAATTCACCGATTCCTCTGCTGACTACATTAAATATCTGACTTGCAATCAGAGCTCCTCTCACGAGCTGCAGCCTCTTCCTCTCAAGCCTACCAAACTTATGGAGCTTAAAGATTTTCTCTCTCCCTCGTTGACTTGGCGCATTGAAAGAAAGTGAGCGTTGGTGTTATAATAAAGTTCTCCATTGGGCCCTGAAGTGCACGGGCTCAAATCGCAGAGATATCCTGTCCACAACTAGTGGTATGGCTGCATACATCTAGCCCTCCCCAATTTCGGAATGGCAGGAGCCTTGTGCATTGTTCTTTCATATGAAGCACAAATTGTCAAATAGGTTCCATAGTGGTGCAAGACACGACATGACATCCCGAGACGCACTGAAGCTTCACCAACTCAGGCGGTGTTGGCTCCTATAAGTTGGGTTTATCATGCTTTTGTGCTTTTATGGATTCTAGCTTTACTTCCTCTCAAATGCTCCCATCTAGTTTCCTATTGGCTCTCTTGATGGTCAAAGTGATGGTAAGTATAACCCCTTGTAGGCTTCTACATTCTGTGAACGTTTGACTTGGTAAATGGATATGATCGTGTAGCTTTTGTGAGCAGCGCTGTGTCGAAATTCTGAAGTTGTTCTTCTGTGCTGCTTGTGACAGAAGGCGGTACTGCACACTGTTTCAAAGTCTTTGCTGCTTGGGGACCGCCTTTTATGTAACATATAATCAAACGCATAAAATAGTACTTCAGCTATACGTAACCCCGAGGGCCGAGAGTGCATAACCTTCGAACCTTCTCGCTATATATTGTATAGTCAAAGCTATCTTAGCTGAAGCTAACTCTGCATATAAACACTTGATAGCCCATACCAGCCTTTGCAATTGCACCTTCTTGTATCTTAGTTACTTGAACCTTCACGCAAAATTCGTCTCACTAACTGACTAGTTGCCTTCTTTTTCCTTTCTCAAAGTCCACGACCAATTGCTTTATCTTGAGAGAGAGAGTGGAACCTTCCTTGATAATAAATATTAGCATTATTTACAGCACTAAGGTGTGTGTATAATACATATTTATCACCGAACGGTAGTTTTATCCTTAAATAAAGTGTATTTGGCCGCCAAAACCTCATGCTCAAATGCTCAGTTACGCTGGATAAGGTGAAAGGGAAGGTGGCTAGTGCAACTTTGTAAAGATGGAGGTGTTGTGGGTGTGTGTGGAAGTGGGAGGTTAGGGGGTGGGTTAAAGTGTCCTATAACCTAACTATGAGTGCGCACGGGGCACTTTTTCCAAAGATGTAATATACATTTGACAATCGGCATTTGGACAAGGGTAGGAGACATGTGTCCAGCACTGCTCCTTTTGTTGGATTATTGCTTTTAGAATGAGAGAAGCTCCCCATGTTCTCTATATTCTGATGTAGAACTTTATTTTCCCCAGAAATAAATTGAAAGTGACAGCAGATGTGAATATTTTACGATGTACCAGCACCTTATGTCTTTAGTCATGGAATTAATGTCCAATGCTTAGACACGTAATAGAACCCAACACTTCTACTGATACCATGCAAATATTTTTTCTTGTTTTAGGACAAGTCTGATTCCATGTAACTTGGTGTACTTTCCCTTTAGGACAATTCCGATTCCACGAGGTTTACTACCTTCTATTAAAGGCCAGCGGAGATATCAATTTCATGTTTTCATTATCTTTATACATAAGGTCACGTTGGGACTACCTCACTACCTTCATGCCCTATCAACGAATATTATTCTGCCTCCAGCTAGGGATGGCCTCTGATTATAGATTCTTTCGGTCGACCCTGTTAGTATCCTTTGAGCAGAAAGCAAGATTATCACCTTTGGGAATAGGAAAATTTATTTGTATTACATTAATCCAAGGGTTTGAGAGGACAATACCAAATGCGTTAGAGATTTAGAGATCTTACTAGGAAAGGTTCTTTTTTTTTAAATGGTTTTTGTAAATGAGTTTCTTTCAACAGCAGAATTATTGGTATATGATCAGACTAGTACATCTGCTTAACTTGTGAAGCCCAGAATTTGCTTTAATAGCTTATTCACTTTGTTTAGCGCTCTTTGGCATGTAACAGTAATATGAAATGTTAGGGAACCAATGTGTTCTCTTTGAGCTTGCATCGTCAGAGGTGGGTTTGGGAGGGATTTATTGTTTTGAAGTAAGCACTTACTTTATTTTGAATGGGCTTCAAGATTAAACGAGTATATTACTAGCATACAAGCCCCTCCCCTACTCTGCTCCAGATTTGTGATCGAACGTAGATTTTACAGTGATATAAAATGAAGCATAACTGGTCCAGATCTGTAAATGGAACTTTACTTACCAACACAATACAGAATTGTTCTCTGACCTTTTTTTTGGCTCTTATGTGGTTTACAGGGATAAACACTTCAACTCACTCAAACGAATGGTTTCAAACACAAGCAGTTCTGCGTGTCAGCTTGGGGAATTTCTTATTTTTCGCCATACTTGCCCTTATAATGATTGGTGTAAAAGATCAAAATGACAAACGTGATTCCTTGCACCATGGTGGATGGATTGCTAAGATGGTGATATGGGCTTTGTTAGTCATCCTCATGTTTTTCCTTCCAAATGTCGTCATAACTATCTATGGTCAGCTTTACCCCCATAACTGAAACTCAGTTGAATTTCTTCTTCTGCCATCTGATTAGATGTAACAATTCAAAAATCATTCACTTATTGTTTCACCTCTCCATTCAATCTACAGAAACTCTATCAAAATTTGGGGCGGGCTTCTTTCTGTTAGTTCAAGTGATTATATTATTGGATGCCACACATTCATGGAATGATGCATGGGTTGCCAAAGATGAGCAGAAGTGGTTGGTTCAACTTGTTATTTCTTATCATTTTCTCTCTTTTCTGGTAGGTTTCTAATATATTTTTTGACTGGATTTGCAGGTATGTTGCCTTACTTATAGTATCAATAACATGCTATCTTGCCGCATTTGCGTTTTCAGGAATTCAGTTTATCTGGTTCAATCCTTCTGGCCATGACTGTGGCCTTAACGTCTTCTTCATTGTCATGACCATGGTTCTTGCCTTTTCATTCGCTGTTATCGCATTGCATCCAAAGGTAAGGAGCGTGTCTTTTCCTTTTCCCTTATTTCAGTTTCATCTCAATGTCATTAATGTAACTTATGGTTGCATCATGTAATGTGCCTTGCTCTTGGTTCATCAAGGAACCAACAATAAGTTAAATTGACCAAACTAAATAGTCATTGACTGTGACAAGGATCTATGAAGACAATGGCTGCAGGCATATCAAGTAAAATGTTAGGACCTAGTCTCTGGCGCTTAAGCGTGCTACATATTTGAAGGTATATCATCTTGGTAGTATGTTAAAGTATATAAAAAGGTTAATGTAAATGCTATCTATGAGCTGAAAAATGGGAATCTGTTTCATATGTCCGTATTCCGTCATCGGCCTAGCGTTGATTGTCCGTTCGGCTCAAACTCGCAATAGCAACAAATGTAGTTTCAGTACATTATGTAATTGAAAAAAAAACAATGTTCTTACAAAGATGGTAGGCCTATTTATGATCCCATCAAATGGACCTTGGAAGGAGATCTACTCACATTGAAGTCTCTAATCTCAACTTTGGATTCGTCCATGTGATCATGACTTTGGATGAGGCCTCTTAGTGGAACATAATTGCAAGATTGAGTTTTTTTTCCTAATTGCGGTACACCATTTAAGAGGACTATTCATGACGGTCCAGAAATTAAAATGTCCAAGACTTTCCATGAAGGTCCAGGACCTTTTAGGGACAGCGGTCAAAAGTTAGAAGTTGGAGGAGCAGATGGCTAGATTAAGATTTTGCCATTTTGGTGTATAACAAGTATTTGAAGAGCCTCATGTTATGGGCTTATGGCCTTCTGGCCTAATGTATATAGTCTCGCATGGATTTATTTAAATTACATTTCTTTCCAATCGTTGAGTAGGTCTGAAGTAAATGGCATGCCTTGTAAGCTCGTGCCTTGCTATGTTACTTGGAGTGGGGTAGTACAATGGTCAATCCTCATGCGATTATTACTACTGGATCCATTCAATCACCAAAATCAGTGACAAAGGGCGACCACCTAATATTTCAATCTTTAACCATTTTCATCTTGTCCTAGCTCATAAAGTACTCATATCCAGTAGTGATTGTTGAGAGTTGGATTTTACTAGTTTTGAGCAATTTTGCAACAAAGAAGCATGCCATAGATGTCATGTACAATTTTGGTTTTTTTAAAATTGAGTTGTTCATGTCAGATTTGAGGTGTCAGAACACATATCCCACAAACCGTGACCAAGTTGAGTTTAAGACAAGTGGTATCAGGCTTTTTTGAAGGATTAATTTAACTAAGGTCGATTATAGTTGTGTGACAGCACAATTTACATTTCTAACACACTCCATATAAATGTTACTTTCTTTGTTTTGGATAATACCTATTATGCCTTATAAGTTTTACTTCGGGCATTTTGGACTAATTGCTTGTGTTTTAAAACCTTGTTAATTTCTCTTGCTCAAGGGCTAATCTTGCTTCTCTGTGAAGGTTCACCCTGGTTCCTCGTATCCTCGATAGCTAAGGGTTCCTTAACTTTTCGCTAAAAAACGTTGCACATGTACACCAACTCTTACTTAAAAGATGAATATGCCTCTAGAAGAAGAAAGGTGGTGTAAATCTATTGTTTCAGAAACTCATACCGAGATGTGTGACTAAGAGGAAGTTTGTTTTGTGGTCCTAAAACAGGTGAATGGGAGTCTTTTGCCTGCTTCTGTTATATCTATTTATTGTGCTTATGTGTGTTACACGGGTCTCGCGGCCGAACCTAGGGATTATGAGTGCAATGGGCTGCACAACAGATCCAAAGCAGTCTCCGCAAGTACTCTTATTCTTGGCTTGCTCACCACTGTTCTCTCAGTTCTATATTCTGCCATACGTGCTGGATCTTCAACAACGTTTCTGTCGCCACCATCCTCCCCCAAGTCAGGTACTCCATATCTGCATAGAAGGATTATCAAAATATCTTGTCGCTTTGTGTCGAAAGATAATAGTAAAAATTTGTGCAAAATGTCATGGATGGGAAATTATAAGGTGATCAATAAATCTAAGAGCAAACGTAGAAACATCATCATTGCATCTTACTTAAATGGGCTTGTATTTAATTTTGTTCGGCTAAGCATAAAATTCATTGGAATTTTGTCGCTTCTTGGATCACTTGCTCGCTATGTTCAATGGCTGTTAGGGAGATGAGTTTTTAACTTGAAGGAAGGCCTGGGCACCCTAGTGAATTTGCTGCGTTAGTTGTTCATGCTTTCATCTTGTAATGCTGGAGAGTCCAAACCCTGTTGGCCATTTATAAACTCTACCACAAAGTTTTCTTTACATAATTGAAAAACTTCCTCTGCAGGTGAAAAGAAACAACCTCTTCTAGAGTCGGAAGAGTTGGAAGCTGGAAAAGAAAAGAAAGAAGAAAAGAAAGAAGATAAGGAGGCGCGACCAGTTAGCTACTCCTACACGTTCTTCCATCTGATATTCGCTCTGGCTAGCATGTACTCTGCCATGCTTCTCTCCGGGTGGACTAGTTCTGAGAGCTCCGAACTGATAGATGTAGGCTGGACATCGGTATGGGTTCGTATATGCACCGAGTGGGTCACTGCTGTACTATATGTCTGGTCCCTTCTGGCTCCTCTGCTCTTCCCTGATCGCGAGTTCTTCTAAATCTTCTTTTGTACTATATGTATCGCATAGTATGTTCATACGTCGGCTATAGTTCTCTGAAGCACATCATGGAATGACCTTCTGTATACCAGTGTAATAGTATGTCATATGCTTCCTTCGTTGGTTGGAATAAAAATGTAGCCATTTTTACGTTCGCTTTCCAGTTGCGATTTTCGAGAAATCAGTCCATAAAAGTAGGTCAATACTTGTGACTTTCAGAGGTTCAACCTCATTCTTCAATGGTGGTTTTGGTGAGTGGGATCAGCCAAACCAAAAATGATTTTTCAAAAAGCTTTGTGACCAGTTGCAGCCTTGCAGGGTCATTTATCCCCACTCCCTATACCAAACGTGTGGTCAAATTTAAGAATTTTGGCTCTTTGCGTGTCCATACCCAAGAAATCTTTGATAACCACAATTTCGTCAACGCATAGCTTCTCTTCTGTCAACATGACATTAAAAAGGTGCCTTTAAAAATTTATAGCGACATGAGTAAATTATAAGCGGTTCAAGGTGATTTGCTGTTTGCGGGCATCAATTTTCAAAAACTGAGAGTCGTGATAAGCTTTTGTTACCGAAAGTTTATAATATATAATCTATGTTTAAGTATCAACTAAAAACACTTTTGACCATAATGATTTTCAAAGATAGAAATTTTATAAAATTAATGTGACAAAAGCCATTTTGTCATTACACTTGACAAATATTTTCAAAATGATAAATGTGACAAAATAAATTAACTATATTGAGCCGCATAATTAAAAAAAAAAAAAGAAGACTTTTCAAATTGAGCTAGTCAGTAGTATAACGTACGCATGTCTCCCCAAGAAAAGACTACCAACAGTCGTCTAAAATGCGCACTTTCCCCCTCCCTCCGCCCAATCACCTGAAAAACCCCTCCCCCACACACCCCAGCCCCCTCATATAACCCCCCACTAACATGCGCCATCACCTCCTCTCCTCCTCCCTCTCCACCACAACCACCATGCCGGCACCTCCCTCCTCCACCACGGCCACCAGAAAACCGCCGTCAAACCCTAACCCTAGCCCCAGCCCCAACCCCGCCACCTGCTCCCACTCCCCCTCCGCCACCCTAGACCTCCTCATACTCGTCCTCGTCCTCTTCAGCGGCGCCTTCCTCCTCCTCTCCTATCTCTCCTACCTCTCCCACTCACTCTCCCTCCTCCTCCCCCGCCCCTCCGCCTTTTCCGCCGCGCTTCTCTCCCCCCTCCCCCGCTCCCCGATCCCCTACCTCCTCGCCCTCATCATCCTCCTCCTCGCCGCAATTCTCGCCTTCGAGATCTGCTGCGGCAGGAAGTCCAGAAAGTGCGGCAAGATCGGGTGCAAGGGGATGAAGAAGGCGATGGAGTTTGACCTGCAGCTGCAGAAGGAGGAGGCGCTGAGATCGGGCGCCGCCGCGGTGAGGGAGGTCGACGGTCTGCCTTGGAAGGGAGGGAGCGAGGTGAACCCCGACTACGAGTGTCTCCGGGCCGAGCTGAGGAAGATGGCGCCCCCCAATGGCCGCGCCGTGCTGCTGTTCCGGTCCAGGTGCGGGTGCCCCGTCGCAAAGCTGGAAGGCTGGGGCCCCAAGCGCGGCCGAAGGAACAAGAAGTGAGTGCGCTTCGATTGGTTTTGCTCGAATTTACTGCGATTTTGATCTCTTTACCTGTGTTTGATTGGACAAGTTACCTTTCTTTTTCTAACGCTTGAAAGTATGATGCATGCTTTAGGGTGGTTGTTGTGGTGCATATTGATGGTTGGTTAGTTAGTGTTGGCTGTTTTGAAGATTACATGTTGCAATAGTGGGGCTTGTGAGTTTGACTCGTTGAATGACTCCGATTGCGAAAAATTGAACCTTAGTATGTTGGAAGAGAATTGAAGTATTGGATGTCTATCTTCTAAATTTTTAATTTGAACTTTGATAAAACGTTTATAGCTCTTAGGGGTGGCTATAAATTGGTACCTTCTGTTAGAATGTTAAGGTTGAACCTTTGAGTAAACTCGTGATTGGCATCTAGCGTGTTACCTGGATTATCTCTCGCTTTGGCAAGTTCTACGGTTCGGCAGAAATGATGCTTTTCATTTGTAGGTATGCATTACGTGGGAGGTAGACGCAGTTGGTTCGCTAGTCAGGGTCGCGGTTCACTTAGGGTTGTTTTCTTGGTTCCAGTTGGCAGGAGATACACATCATTCCATCATGTTTTACTACATGATACATTGGTTTGCTAAGATAGTTAAGGGAAGAAATTACTGTCTACCTAAGTACCAAATGTTAGTGCCCTTGTTTGTAACAATTTACTTGTGAAAGAAAAGAACGAAAAATTAGAGAATGAAAGTAATCTCCCCTGTTTATCTGACTTTTTCACAGTAAACTAGAGAACTGAAGGTTGAAAACCTTCTTGTCATGATTTTTGGGTTGCTATACATGGAGAAGGAATACGAGAGAGTACCTTGTGCTAATCAGACTATCTAATACGCAGAATCCCAGGTTGGGGTAAAGCTATTTAGCTGTTCTGACCTTTGTACTCTTGTTTCTATTTTTCTCTTATATCCGTTCATTTCCTCTGAGAAAAGGAGTAGTAAGTGCTACCTGGAGCTTTTTCTTAGATCGGGTTCCAGTTCACAGAACGTTAGGTTGGGAAGGGAATTAAGTTGCCCCGATCTAGCTGTCCAACATGACCTTTCTACTGTTTAGTTGATATTCACCTTATATCCATTTCGTCTTAGAAAAGGAGAAGCAAGTGTTAGCAAGGAATTCTTTTTAAGCAATATGTAGATCGCTCTTCAGCCTGTTCTGCACAACCTTTCTGCTTAACTCTAATTGGGCCATTCTACACAACCCTTTTACAACAATACTCATTTGGTTAAATTGAGATGCAAGTAGCCGAGTACAAGAGTTGCGAATTTTGTCATCTCAATACGTGTTTTCTCTTTTTTGAAATACTTAATACTAAGTTTTAAATTGGCCTGTACTTACTAGTTGCACTCCTGTATCAGACATGGAAGAAAGGAGGACTCGTTAAGTTAATTACTTGGAAAAAAGATGTGGAACAGGGAAGACAAGAATGTAATAAGTGTGCAGTAAAATATTTAGCTTGATAGTTTATCTTCTCTAAGCTGTCTTGTCCAGCTTTTGGCACTTTCAGTCACCAAATCAATTTGTTTATACATACAACATTATCGTTTAGTTTACTGGCCCGGTAATACTTTGGTTACCCAACATTTTTAGTCGGTAGCACTGTTATCAAAAGTGTGCCTAGGCGCAGCCTGGCACAAGGAGCACGCCTCTCCTGGGCTAGGCGTAGCGCCTTCAAAGAGGTGCGTGCCTAGGCACAAGGCGGGGGTGGAGGCACAAATAAAAGTCCAAAAAATCTAGTCTTTGATTTTTGCCATGGTGGCATCATCTCAACAACTAATTATTTTTTAGTTCTTTCTTGTGTAACATCATGAATCAATATCTATACACAAAAAAAGTAAAATAAATCTAAAACGTCAAATCCCCAATCAATCCAAACTCTTGCTGCTGTTCACTGTGTCAGTGTCCCGTCACTCACTACTGCTCCCTTTCAAGTAGATTTACTCCTTCAGTTCACCTTGTAGACGAAGAAGATGAAATTGAGGAGAAATCTCTAAAGGACTTGGAGCTTATGATTCCCTTTGAAGAAAACATTGTTGCCTTGACCCTTTCGGATGAGAAGGATGTCAGTATCATGTTCACTTAAGATTAGCTACTTCTCATTGGATTTGAAACGTTTTCTAGTGTTGGAAGTTTGTTATATTGTTATGTTTTGGAATCTTTTTACATGATTCTATTGGTTTGTTGTGCTAATCTGTATTTACTTCCATTTTGCGCCTCGCTTCAAAATGGCGTGCACCTGCGTCTTGCACCTAGGCTTCTGGGACCCTTTGCGCATTAGGTGCGTTTGCGCCTTTAATAGCATTGGTTGGTAGGATAGTCATCTCGCCATAGTGTAAAGATGTGTGATGTTGTGTTGGGGTGTATATATAATTTTTTTTGTTTGTAAATATTGTTTGAGTAATGGAGCAGACATAACTTCTTTAGGTGACAATATTGCTATGTCATTTGTGCAGAACAGCCCTGAAAAAGTTGAAAATTTTCTCCTAGGTTTCTGGCAATTGCGGGAGGACAAGTCCTGGAAAAGTTTTGAGCCTGATTGTAAGCTTTGTAGACTGTCTTAGGCTGTTGCTGTGGTTCTAGAGGTGGTAGGCCGTATGTGAAACTTGAAGGTCTAGAATCAGATGTGAAAGTTTAGGGTAATGGCCAGTGTTGAATTTGAAACGGCAGAATCGTAGTTCGGGGCTTGAAATAGTGTTGTTTAGCGACTGTCAACAGTAAGGATGGAGGAGAAATATTTTGGCCATAACCTATTCAATTCTTATTTGAATAGAGATCAGATTGGCATATATAGGCTGCTTTTTAGGAACTAAGATAATGGACAAGGGAAAGCAATGTTATTATTTTCTAATTAAGGTTCTATTGAAGGTAGCTGACGGTCACAATGAGTTGTTTCAGGAACCTAAATGTTTAGGAAGTAACTCCTAAACAAGCTTCTTTAGAAGGCTTATAAGAGACTTATGATTTATCACTAGCTATTGTGTTGATATTCTTCATTGAATTCGAAGGATATCTGAAGCAAAAAAGGCTTGGCTTAAGTAACTTATTAAATGCTATCTCAATATATTTGGAATTATTTACCCCAACGTAGAATCAAAGTTTTGACGTACTAAGGAAGTCCATTTCTGGAAATGTCCAAAGATTGCCAAAAAAACATGTGATAAGCGCTTACTGGAAGCATATTGACCTAAAGCGTAATGCTAAAACTCAGTTTCAAGTTTTAACATTATAGGAAGGTCTCAAGCGCACGAGTTAGAAATTTCTGAGCTGCCAATTTGCTCATCCTGGTTATTAAGAATCTTCCACATCTGACAGACCTTTGTCATAGGAATCTTGCGGTTTCCTTATGAAGCTTTGATTGAATGGTATGTGTAGTCTTGAGCACTCGTCGAAGCGAGTTTCTTATTTCCCCTTGACAAGCGTATATACAAGTTCATTAAGGTACTCTTACTGCGTAGTTATAAAGGATACTTCCTAAAAAATGGTTTCTAGCTACTTGAAGTTTGTTGATCACTTAAATATAGAAGTTGGCTTAATGAGGATTAAGCGTGGTCATTGCCTTGTTATTTCACAAAGGGGATGTTAATTCTAGATGATGGCTTTAACACCATCTCATGATTAATGAACCTTCTCCAAATAGAGGGTATTGCATTTGGTAAGTTAGATATTTGTAGATTACTTTAGCATAATCTTCGTGAGACAGTGATAATTTTTAAGAAGTAGGATTTCGTTAGAGGACTCCGCTCAGATTCTTCTCGGTTTATCTGCAAAATGTTGTCAGATGGTATATTGTAAATTGTAATTTGATGAAGAGTATATCTCTTCAATATGATTAGACTATTTTATTTGATCAGTTAGAGAATTAAAGATAATTTTAGCACCATCTTCATGAGAAATGAAGATACTTCCAAGAAGAAGTAGGATTTGGTTGGATGGCTCTGTTCAAATTCTTTTATGTTTGTTGCTGAGGAAATCTGGAGGGACCGTGGAAAGCTTGCTAATAGATCCAGCAAAGGATCTCCAATGCCTAGGTAAGAATATTCGGGGAGAGAACTTTGGAAAGAATGAGTGAGAGCTAGTAGACTGAGTTGGAGACTTACCTTGCCTTATGGTTTGTGTGAGTAGAGGAAGCTACCTTCCCCTATCAGAATTTGGTCACTTATTTTACCATATTGGAGGGGAATCCTTGATAAGCAAGAGTCTTGTATTTAATCAGGCAGTATGAGATTCACTAGAATTCCAGTTACGGACGGTACGACTAAGTCATAGTCAAAACAGTTGACCCCACTTAACTGTGAGCGGACTGGTGCCACGCACGGATTGGATGTGCATTTATATCCATATGAAGGTTTATTTGGAAAATGTTAGAGACGGTATGTTGTAACTCGATAAAGTGAGTATACCTCCTCATATAATGAGAGAGTTTCTTTTGGCCAGTTAGAGTTTTGAAGATCGTTTAAGCATCATCTTCATGAGATACTTATTGAAGAAGAATTGGTTGGACACCTCCATTCAAATTCTTCTAGCTTTATTAGGAAAACGTGGTCTGATGTTATGTTGTAATTCAATAAACAAGAGTATTTCTCCTCAATATAGTTTACAGGATTAAGAGCTGAGCAACTTCAATTCTACTGCAAATTCTCAATGGGGTTGAAATTATGGATGTCTACCCAGTGGTCCTTGTTTCAATATTCTGAAAAGGGGGTTATTTTTACGTTACAGAATGACTAGTGTGAGAACCACAAGTGTGAGGCCAAAGTTCTTTTTTTTGGTTCTGGATGTGCTTACTAAGATATCCATATAGAAGTCCTTCTGAAATCGAGGGCCTAGGTTAAGCAGGAGTTAGACAGAGTATTTAAAAATGAAAATTTTTAGTAGAACTAGAGGAGGGGAGGACCAATGGTAAATGGGAATTGGATGTTCTTAGATACATGTTCAATATTGAAGGAGGAGGGATATATTGATCACAGTAGCACATAAAATGAGAGCTTGCCGGCTAAAGTGGAGGAGAGCTTCTTGAGTGTTGTGTGATCATAATATTCCTCTCATGTTATGGGGATATATAAGGAATATTAGGAACATTGAACGCATAAGAGGAATACAACTGAAACTTTTTCTTTAGGTGGATGAGTGGCTACAAGCGGAGGAGGCGCTAGTTTAGGAGAAGATGAGGGGACATGCTTGAGATGGTTTAAAATAGGCCTTGGTGCCCTAGTAAGAAGAAGTGATTTGTGACAAGTTGATGGGGCTAACGAGGTAGGGTTAGAGAAAGTATTATCAGAAAAAAAATGTGCTTAGATAGCGGAATTAGAAGAAATGGTTTCGTTTAGACGACCTTAACTAGTAACGAAGGCTTAAATGTTGATGATGATGATGAAATTTTAACATTTATGGATATGTCTCTTCTGGAGTTGAGCAAGAACTTGGACGTAATTTACATAATGCAGATCAAGAATTGGGAATGTAAAGAGATGAATGGCATAATTATCGTATGAGACGGTGTCATTTGCTGAAAGATCAGAGACGTTGGGACAATTTCTTCAGGGGGTATCGAGGAGGGGAAAAGATTCATCTTATGAAATGGATTTGAGTATGTACCCCTTTGTGGCAGGGAGGCTTGGGCATTAGAAAGCTGTGTTTGTTCAACTCCGCGTTTCTTGGGAAACGGTCATGGAGATACCTTGTCGTAGATTGTGTTGTGAAGTAGGGTGATTTTTTGCAAATGTTGTTTGGAGGTCGTTGATTGGTGGCCGAGGACTGGAGTTCCTTTTCCATCCACCCAGTAGACATCGTGGGGAACGGAGCGTAACTGCAAATAGAAACCCTAGTGAGAAGATGTCTAGTGTGGGAAGA
The DNA here is from genome assembly GCA_033065855.1 of Escallonia rubra. Classification (NCBI taxonomy): domain Eukaryota; kingdom Viridiplantae; phylum Streptophyta; class Magnoliopsida; order Escalloniales; family Escalloniaceae; genus Escallonia; species Escallonia rubra. The sequence continues at coordinate 184,867 of JAVXUO010001631.1, read as the reverse complement.
GGAGCTTATATATTTTTCCAGATCTTTTAGCATTGCTGTGTGGAAAAATGCTTGGGCTGCCTATGTGTTAGTCTTAACCAGTGGTGGCGCTTCGTGAAAGGTTGCATTTCGAAGCTATGTTAAATTAGCTCAGCACTTTGGGACAAAGTACCCGTGTCAACACCACACGATGTGGATACCGGTATGGGATCCGTACCAGACACGCATTCTGCCGGACAGGCAGTTTGCTGATTGGAGAGGCATCCCGCAAATCTGTCGCAATGGATGATGGTAGTCGGAAGATGAAGGTCGAAGGAAGAAGACGACGCCGAGTCCAGATGTGTGTGTGTGAGGGAGGGAGGGAGGGAGGGGAGGGGAGGGCAAGGGGGGGAGGGAGGGACTTTTTCCTTTTCTTTTCCACCACACAGCACCATCAGTATACTTGCTACTTTTAAGTAGAGTCAACGCTATTTGCAGTTAAGTTTTGTATAAGTGTGCCTTGTCAGTGTCCAAATTCGGATCCCTGGCCTATATTTCAAAATATGCGAGTCCGACACCCGAGCATGTGTTAATCCAGACACTTACACCACGTTCTTGTACCATAGCTAAGAAGAAATTTTCAGGAGAATAGCTTGGGGCCGATTTTCGGAACTATTTATTCAATGAGCTGCAGTGAATCTACACATGGATTATCCGTGAAGTTGTTTCACTCCTTGTTATGTCCTAGGGACTCTACTAGTGGCAGCACTCAAGTTGGTTTTGTTTCACATGTGAGGCAGCTTTAATTGCGGAGATATAAATTGAGGAAAAGCAATAGAGTGTGTGAAATGGTGCTTTTTTGACAAAAATGGTTGGGGAAAGTCTGGATCACTTGTTGCTATGTTGTTCGATTGCTAGTGCAGTTTGGATTTTGGCTGTTTGGAATTTGTTGGGTTATGCCTAAACCTGTGGTGTTTGTCGTTCTACAAGAGAAAACTAATGAAGTGGGAAGCTTTGGGAAGCTTCACTCTCTGTATATTTTGGTTTATAAGGAGGGAACGGAACAATAGGGACTTTGCGGCGGCAGAGTTTTCATTGGCTTAGATCACTTGGTACTGAACTGCATTTTTTTTTCTTTTGAGGTCAGAGACGAGTGTGAAGGTTTTCTGATAAATTTTAGGCTTTCTTGGGAATTGAAGTCTTATATAGTTGGCTAATTGTATACCCTTCGTGTACATTATTGCGCCCCTTTATTGGTGCGCCATAACTTGTATACCCTTTGTGTACATGGTTGCATACGATTAGAATATATGGTTCCCTCCTTTCCATGTACTTTTGCTTTTCTTGTAATCAATCTTTTAAGCTTTCCATGACATTAATGAGACTGCAAATCTGCTCTCTGCCATTTTGTGCTTAACATTTAGGGTCCTATGCATTGATTTGCATTTATCTTGTGTTATCTGTTTGTCGGGGTGATTATAATGTTTGAACATTCTTCAACAGGACTCTTGCTCTTAATGGAGGAGATCACCGCTGATAGTTCGTCAGAGTTCAGATCTTCCTACATGTTTCTCCATTCGCCATTTTCTTTACCTTTCAGAATTTAGAATACTCTCTGGAAGAAATACTCTTGGTTAGAGCTATATTTACACTACGTTGTCCGGACCCAGAATGACAAGTTTCTTCTGAGGGTATACCAAATGAAATGCGAATAAATATATGAATTGGTAACTGATATTCTTATAAACTTTTTAGCCTTGATGATGCGCTTCTTTCGTCTTAAAGCGTAGGTCTTACTTGTATCAGCTCTTGGTGCTGTATTTGCCCGACTTGAACATGATGACGGTAGGGACTTTATTTTCTGTATTCCAGTCTCTGCTCTACAGGCCTTCCTTTCAGACCGTGGGGCTCTGTCACCGTATCAACCCCCAAAACCACCAGCTATTGGAGATCTCATCCCAACTATGGTTGGTGTTCAAATTGTTAGCTGTACTGGAGATGGTGAAAATCGTCAATCTTGGCTCCATATGAATGGGGAAGGTGGGGGTTCTAACGTCGGTGATCGGAGCTTGCACCCGGGATGAACGATTGCTACTCGGTAACACGTCTTCAGGTACCGGGAAACTGTCACCGTGTTTAGGGATCCTATGCAAGATATAGCTAATTAGTTGGTGGTGATATGGTGGTGATGAGGATTGAGGTGGAAACGGTGTTGTGGCAGACAGTCACACAAGGGCTGAAAAATGAGAACCCTAAAGGTGAGGTCAAGACCACTCTCCTCAATTTCATTTTCATAATGTGTTTGCTTTACTTCACTGGAAAGGAAAACAAAGTTCGTCCATCTGAATGCAAAGTTAGGTCTAAATATTAATATTCAATTTCACCATAACGCACGCATGCATGTAAGCGAGAGTAAAGAAGAAACACAAGGGAGATGAGCAAACGATGAGGAAGGGTCATTCGTTTGGGAAGGAAACATTGCAATTTCGGAACTCTGATTTGAACTCTGGCTCCGAAGATGGGCTCTGATTATGCTGGTGGTGTAATGGAACAAAGGTCGTAGGATGGGAGGTAAAAGAGGGCAAGGCGGGGCAGTTGTCAATGGTGGTGTTAAACCCTAATTGTTGAGGTTGAAGATGGTAGGGGTGGTTGAATAAGGGTTACGAGGAAACATAAAGAGGGTCTATGGTACGCTTTAAATAGCAAGTTTAGGAACAACTTTTTTTTTTTTTTTTACTGCAACACAAGGTAAAGTACAGATACTTTGAGCAATTCTTCGTTAAAGCAAAATGGTAAACTTAAAAACTGAGTTATTATATGCTGCATATTATGTTTTCTACAGTTTAAAATATGACCAACATGATAGAAGAAACTATTTGAACACTAGCAATTATACCTATTTTTTGGTTCAAATATTTTACTCCCCGTCGTATATCTTTTCACAACCGCCAACCCTCACGCATTAAATTGCAACAAAATACCCCATTTTTAGGATCTTGATATGAAAATCGACCATATGATCGAAACGTTACCTAAAAAACGTTTATATGTGCCATAGACAAGTCTGTATACAAATAGAATTCAAGCCGACTAGGGGTTAGCGTAAGTTATGCCACGATCAAACTCGGGTTGAGTTTGTTTCATAGTCTAACATGTTTGTTCAAATTCGCTTCGTGAAACCATCACGAAGTTCGCACTTTGCGTGATTCGTACATATAATTATACGAACCGAACTCGAGCCCTAAACTTGTGTCCTTGTTCGTTAAGACACAAAAAATGCATAAATGTCATATTTGAAACTTCTCACTTAATGACGAAGAAGAACAAATCAACAACAAAATGACCGACAACTTGAGTTCGCGGGCCTTGCTCCGTTGACCCAAGCGACGGAACCACATATGGGGTAGAGATTGAAGATCGAGTAGACCTCGTCAAATTTTTGGACCATTATGAAGATTGGAACCACGTTCCAAAGAGGATGCTCCTTCAGCACCAAACTAGTTTTAGATTATTGTACTGTCCATTCATAACATTCACTACCAAGCGGTCCCCTTTCAGTATATCGCTATTGATTCCCACATCCATAGCAAACGGTACCCGAAATCGATTGCTTCCACATGTTATCCAAAGGTGGAACCCCTCACCGATTGGCAATGACTTCTCCCAAAAAGTTATGCAATTTTATGTCAACACTACCTCTTCGGCCATGTTGTTTAAACCCTCCGTAAACCTTGATCTAATATCGACCAAGGACACAAATGGTAGCCGAACCCATTGTGCCGCCTATGATGCCTTGTGGTGTTCTAAACTTCTAAATACTCTTCTTAGAGGAAATTCGCCAGTGTGATAAAATAAGAAACTTCATTACCCTTTCTATCGTACTATCATTCATATTATGGATTACTCACATGATATAATGTCAGTCGATAAACATTTTATTATTTGTCGTATCATGGATTATCCAAAAGTACAAATGTAAATTCAATGAAGTTGATAGATTGTACACTCCCGACCAAACTCGATGGCAAATTCTAGATGTGTCGAGACAAACAAACACACGAAGATCTTCTACCATCTCACGTCTCTTAAACCATGCATCACATGTTCTAATTTGCTGTGGCACCTTGAACACCTCCTCCTAAAAAAAAGGATCTAGTACCGATTGATATCCGTATTCAATTTTTTGCACTAAAAACTCCATCTTTTAAACCCAAGGATCTTTGCTGATCTTTCATAGTTGCTGCCCTCCTAAAGTTATCACTAACAATAAACACTAGACCTTCTATAATTCTCATGATTGCGTCTCATGAACATTGCTCTCAAACCCAGATTACTCCTTCAGTTTCCCTTCCTTTTCACTTTAATCTCACCGAAAACTCCAAAATGGATGTCTTCTACACCTACCAAAACCCCAACTGCCTGGCTCCCCTTAAACCCAGAGCACCAGCTCCTTACATTCTTCGATGCCAGAAACAACAATCTAAACCTACCGAATTTCGAACTGACCCTTGTCTCAGTAATAAAGTCCTGTTCAACCCTTTTGGCCATTTTCCAAGGCCAGCAAATCCACTGCTTCACCTTAAAATCCGGCCTTGACTCCAACATTTTTATTCAGAATAGTTTGATTAATTTATACGCCAAATGTGGGTTTGTTGACAATGCTAAGTTACTCTTTGATTCTTGTACTGTAATGGATTCTGTTTCTTGCAACACTATGATTTGTGGGTTTGTGAAATCGGGTCGGTTGGATGATGCATACCAAGTGTTTGATAAAATGCCTTTGAGAGGTTGTGTCTCTTATACGACCATGATAATGGGTTTAGCCCAGAAAGGGTTTTGGATGGAAGCAATTAGGATTTTTAAAGATATGAGGTCGGACGGTGTTATTGCGAATGAGGTCACAATGTCGAGTACGATATCGGCTTACTCACGGGTTAGTGGAGTTATGAATGCTGGAATGCTTCATGGATTGGTTGTTAAGCTTGGGCTCGAAGTTTTTATTCTTGTTTTGACCAACTTGGTACGTATGTACTGTGTTTGTTCATGTTTGTTGGATGCGAGAGTTTTATTTGATGAGATGCCTGAACGGAATGTAGTTTCATGGAATGTGATGCTAAATGGGTACTCGAAAGCGGGTTTGGTTGACTCGGCTAGATGTTTGTTTGAGAAGTTTCCTACAAGAGATGTGGTTTCTTGGTCTACGATAATTGATGGGTATGTGCAAGTAGGAAGGCTGAATGATGCTTTGACAATGTATCGCGCAATGCTTGGTACTGGTTTGGGTCCTAATGGCGTTATGATTGTGGATATAATTTCAGCGTGCGGGCAAGCAATGACGTTGGCGGAGGGTCAGCAATTTCATTGTATAACTGTGAAGGAAGGGTTCGATTGTCATGACTTTATACAGGCAACAATCATCCACTTTTATGCAGCTTGCCAAAAAATTGAACTAGCTTGTTTGCAGTTTGAATTAGGAAGCAAAGACCATCTCGGGTGCTGGAATGCTCTTATTGGTGGACTTGTAAGAAACGGAATGATTGATCCAGCAAGACAATTATTCAATGAGATGCCTGAAAGAGATGTTTTTTCTTGGAGCTCTATGATTTCTGGTTATTCACAACATGAGCAGCCTGCTTTGGCTCTGGAACTCTTTCACGAAATGGTGGCTCATGGTGTCAAACCTACTGAGATTACAATGGTGAGCGTCTTGTCTGCCATTGCGACGTTGGGAACATTGAAAGAAGGAAAATGGGCTCATGCATTCATACATAATAACAAAATCCCTCTTAATGACAACTTAAGCGCAGCTATCATTGACATGTATGCCAAATGTGGGAGCATCAACACTGCCTTGGAAATGTTTCATCAGATCCGAGACAAGGCTGCCTCTGTCTCACCGTGGAATGCAATAATATGCGGTTTGGCCATGCATGGACATGCAAAGTTGTCTCTTGAAGTATTCTGTGATTTACAGAGGCGTAACATGAAACTCGATTCTATCACGTTTATTGGAGTCTTGACTGCATGCTGCCACGCTGGGTTGGTAGAAGCAGGGGAGCAACATTTCGAGAGCATGAAGAGGTTCTACAACGTAGATCCAAACATCAAGCATTTTGGTTGTATGGTGGATCTTTTAGGCAGAGCCGGGAGATTAGAAGAAGCGGAAGAGTTAATTAGGAGCATGCCTATGAAGGCAGATGTCGTAATATGGGGTACTTTGTTGGCAGCTAGTAGAACGCATGACAATGTGGAAGTAGGAGAACGGGCTGCAGAGAGTTTGGCGAGGGCAGAACCTTCTCATGGCCCTGGTAGAGTTCTTCTCTCCAACCTTTATGCAAATGCAGGAAGGTGGGAAGATGCATTATCTGTAAGGAGAGTAATGCAACAACAGAAACTGGCAAGGTCACCAGGATATAGTGCAATATGACAGGTTGATGGAGTTTAAAAACCGCTTGGTACGTTCCCCTCTTGTTATTTTAACCAGATAAGTGTTCTACCAAAACCATCCGATATTCCCTTGCACAACTTTCATTTGTATTTCGAATAATCCAATACTTTCAAATACGTAGCAAGATTCTGCAGATTGATTATTTCGAGCCAAGTTGGAGTTTTGGTGAATATCTGTTCATTTCTTGGGTGTGAGAAGCAATATACGAACCAAACTTAAACACATTTTCAAACTCGCCTTAGCACAGCTGGATAAGCAAGTTGCTAAATGAGAAATCAAGCTACTCGAAAGTGGGTTCATTTTTTAGGATTTCAGGGATAAAAAAATTAAGCTTGCTCGACCATTTTAATACTCGATAAGTTTAGCGAACATACACGTGATTTAGAACTTGGCCGCTACATAATCTACAATATAGTGACTGCTCTATCCAAAGTTTAGCTGCTGCTTGACTTTTTTTTTTTTCCTTTTGGGACATTGAAGAAGCACATACTTGTAGGCTAGTTGGTACGGAAACTGGAAACTGTGACCTCGCGTGGGCGTAGAAAAGATATCAGAAAGTCACTACTAGCACAACTTTATATGGAGCATTTAATCTAGTGTGGGGTTATTGTCAGAATGAACTCGCACAATAAAGGTCCATGAGGTAAAATTGGCAAAATAAAACTCAGTGCAGAAACTGCACAATTAACCTCAAGACCCCTAGCAGTTTCATACAGAACTCTGGCACTACACAAACTACAGGAAAGGAAATTCCAGTATTGGTTTTGGTACTCCTGTACAAGTAAACTCTGTACAACTACATCCTAACAATTACCAACCTGCAAAATTTTGGATAACGGCGAGGAAAACTAGAAAAGGATAAGAAAAAAAAGAACTACATGTCACTTTCGATGATCAGTTCAGCAGCTGCACCCATCGTATTAACACCACCGCCACTCAGCAAAGCAAGAGCAAGCTCCTCCTCATTCCATTGCCTCAACCCTTTACTCAGTCTCTTCAATACGTCGACATCCACCTCCATAACCCAAGTTGGTGTGCAACCTACCATCAGGCTTACAACCCCCGAGACATAAGCACGCCAAGTGGCAGGATCACAACCAAGTGATATTTTCCCATCAAGGGCACTTGCTAGAAATTCCATATGGTACCCGAGAATCTTTGGACGCCACTTTGATGCTGATGAGCATGAATCCACACCCCAAGCAAAAGCTCCACAAAGCACAGCAAAATATGCTAGTGCATACCCCCGGAGCATTGCAACCGATCCTGCTGAAGCCTCTTCCTGCTCAGACCTGTGAGCAGATATAAACCAAGAAGGCAGAGTTTCTTTTATCAGTGACTGAACCAACCCTAAGCCCCCAGATAACCAGGCTAAAGAAGCCCCTAGAGAAGCAGCCAGTTTCACCCTCGTCATTGCTGTAGCAAGTGAAAGCTGCCCATATCTCGGTCCATTCTTGGCCTTCTTCAGCCTGTCCAACTTCTCTCTAGAAAGCCCACTGCATGCTATGTCTTTCACCGATTGCATCAGTAATGAAACACTCTCTTCTCTCATGAACATGATATCTCTAATGGATCGGTATACACGAAGATAAAGAATCCCGGGGGCAACTGGGGATATCTCACCGTCAAAGTGAGATTTAAATCCGTGCCCAAGAAGTGCTCCAACGCCACCATTGCTTGATATGGCAGAGGTGTTTAAGCCAAGAGTAGCAGTGTAGCAACTCTTGAGTAGCTGGACCACTGTATCATTGTTATGAAGGAATACTGTTCGTGATGCAGAAAATACAAAGAAATCGCTCCAGCGCTTTGCCTTTTGGGTCCACAAGGAAGCAACAATTGGCATGCATGGCCATGGACAACCTGCTGCAAGGGATTCCAATGCTGGCCCAGCCAGATTTAGAAAACGCTGTGAAGCTTTATCAAGTTTATAGGTAATAGTGAGGCTAACGAAGGCAGCCAAGGGCAGTGGAAGTGTCGCTGGAGAGCTTCCCCCTGCAAGAGAGGCCAAAGGCATCAAATTTTGGAATGGAGTCGTAGTATAAAAAAATGTTAAAAAACCACATTTGTAACTCCAACTACCAATGTTCTCATTTACATTTTCCCAGCAGCAAGGAGCACTTTAGACAATGATTAAACAGAATATTTAGGCCTCTGTTACTCACACACTCAAATTATCATACAGTGTGGAAAGAGAGGCTGCCTTCTAAACTCCATATATACATACATACATACTTGCGTATATACATATATACGAGATATATGCATATTCTACGACTTATAAACCATTTAAAACATTATTGCTAAGGAGAGAAAACCTGAAATAAGGCTTGGAACATCAACACCAGTGGCAGCTAGGATTTTCTTGATTTGTTCCTCAACATTCGGCAGATTTGTGGCTGGACTGGGCCAGTCTGTTCCATTCATAAAAACTGGTTTCCAAACACCTCGAGTTACTTCAGCTGAGAAGTAACTTATAATGGTTGCCAAAGATGCAGGCAGAAAATCAACTAAATCTTTAAGCCCTGGGATAAAAGAAAGTACAGTAAGGTAAGCTAAAGGTAGTAAAGAACACATCTTTGATTTAAAGCTGCGGTGAATGTAAAATACTTTCTTAAAGATGGGTACCATTTTGACTCATGCTATGAAGCTTCTTAAGCCAACTAAAGCCAGTAGTTTGAGGAGATATACGGCAACACACCATACTAACCTGTACACAATTCACGAGGGGACAATCTTCCATGGGCACATGCTGTTAAAGCAGCATCAACCACAAAAGGAACAGCTTCAAGGATATCCCAAGCAGGTAATTTGGGTCTTAAAGAGGTATCCTCACTTCCAACTCCAGAAGATGTACTACTTCCAGATGCTACAGAAGTCAAAGGTTGGCTTCCTCTGTTGATTTTTCTAAACATCATGTTAAGAAGCTCATTAACGACCTGATGAACAGGGGTACCATGGACAAGACCAGAGAGGGTTGAGGCTATGCATGCTAGATGCTGCCGATACCATACTTTTAATTTTGGAAACGATTCCAAAAATATGGGACTTAGAGATGAAGAACTTAAAACTGCTGCCAGTCGGTGACCCTTGTGAACCTTGGAAGAAGACAATAAATGAGAGTTCCGTACTAATAAAAGGTATTCTGGAGTTAGCCGTGATCCAACAGGGGGTACATCTCCCACACCATGCTCAAGAGGTGGATGATTAAACCTCCATAGCTTTAGAAGAAGTGCAAATGCATTTGAAAACACAGCATAAGCAGATATCTCTTCTCCTGTTGTAACGGTCCAGGAGACATTCGGCACACATGAGCCAAACACCTCACAGATTGGCATCAAGGAACTGGCTAGTTCTGGAACCTGCCAAAAGCGAAAATAATCAGTTTTCATGCATGTTTTTTATGGATAGGAATTCATGACTTCCTACTCCTATGGAAATACCATTTCAAGCTTTAACATACAAGGTCATACAAAGCCCTTACTGTTTGTAACAATCACATGCTTAAAAGCTAAACATGATCTTTCGAACGAGCCACTACATTTTCAAATAAAAAAATAATGCACCATATGGCCTCAACTGGTCAAGGAAGCTATCATCTCAACTCTATGAAGCTCGGGTCTGAAGGACCTAAACATACCGCTCCATGTAGAGAGAAAATCTGAACACAGTCCACAGATGCTATTCCAACAAGGAGAACATTCAGCATTGGAGCATGACAAATCAGATGGCTGTCACTCTTAGAACAATCAGCGGGAGCTGGCGGTGACAATAATCTAATAATGAAATAGACAGTGTGTTCCTGCAAACATTATGGACTCAACAAAGTTAGCACGGTTGGGTCGTTCTTACAGCAAAAGGGGGCTGCAAAATATATATAGGAAAAAGTCATTCAGCTGGTCCTAATTGAATTGATGAATTCATGGAAGTTCTTTTTATGGTGCAGCTTGGTGTTCACAAGGTAATAAAATATATAAATGTAACTAACACGATGGTCTAGCTATTACCTGTATATTCCATCCCCGAGTTAATGAGGCACCGCAAAGGATTGTAGCGGCAGCAATCCTCTCATCATCTGATCCTTCGATTGCAATCTCAAAGATTTTCTCGAGCTCTGCTAAGCTTCCATCAAATCCATGAGCTCAAATTCAGTTGCTTTACCGTTGGCTAAATCAATATAAAAGAGCATCTCATATACCTGGCTTCAGGAAAGAAAAAGGTGTAACTGAAGACCAGGCCACAGCGAAGGAACATTAGATGGAGTCTAGTAGGTGTAGGCAACTTGACCCGTGTACTTTGTACAGTAAAATCCACCGTTGGTTTGTTCAAATCAAGTATGTGCATCATCAAAAATAAATATTTTTCGAGTATTGGAGTTCTCATCCACCTTATGACAACTTTGTTCTATATCTGACCCGTGATAAAATACTTATCTAATTTGTTAGGGCTTCACATAGCATTCTGGGATTAAGGAGTTGGTTCAGTAAACAAATTCTGTCGACTCTTAAAACCACTATACCATTTCAAAAAATATCTTATTCTGAAACTTTATTAATGAGACACCATAGCTGCACTTAACTTCCAAGTGAACCTGCCATTATTTGTAAATGTAGGTTCCAATCTAGAGTAGAAATGAACCCTCCTGGGAGACGCATAGGCGCTTTGGTTTATATAAGTTCTAACTCCCAAGTCATTAACCGGATTACTTAATAAGCAAAATCTTTGAGAGGCAGGAGAGCAGCATATATACCTTGAAGCAGGAGCTGATACTAAAGCATTTAACATCAACGGAGTAAGTGGGGCCCCCTTCATGAATGATGACCAACCCGGCACTTGAGCAGCTATGTTATGAGGTAGTTTATTCAAGTGTCCATTGACATAACCTGGCCAGAAATATGCCGATGTGTCCAGTAGATTTCTGGCAATACAAGCCTCAACTATCAAATGGTGCAAGTTTCCAGCTGCAATAAGGATGAATTGATCAAGACTAGACAGCCTCCTCAATACAGACACATATTATTATTTTTTTTGTAGTAGCTCAGGACAGGTGAAGTTAACACCACTAGAATCAAGTATTGCTGTCGCAAATAGTTAACTTCATTTCATAAAAGTGTTCTGCATCTTGGGAATCAAAATGACGTACACTTGTGCTTATGGGTAACGAAGTGAAGAGTTATGAATGGGGATGTATGATTTTTGAATCGTGTGAGTTCGTGACACAATGAACTCCTAGCAAATTCTAACCAACAACTAGACATTGACACAGTTTTGTGTCCTTTCTTGTAAAACTGGCATAGCCAAAGAAGATGTTAGAACATTTTCCTAATAATGTCCAAACCCTACCAAAGAGGAAAAATAACTCAGGAGACGGGAAACTGGTCTTGGAACTGAGCACACTGGCTCGGGTCAACTCAGGAAAACTCGGACTATCGTACTGAGTTCTGGAGGGACTGGAACAGTTCAACCTGTCCAGCGTTGATCCTATGAGCAGACTACTTTAACAGTTGTGTCAATTCTCTGATTAGAGGGCTTAAAAGAGAGAATTTTATAATGAAAAATCATGGTTTCTCGCCAAGGGTAATGCACATTTGTTGGACATCAGTAGGAAACACCTATTACGATCCAAGATGATGAATTAAGTCCTAAGGTTTGCAATGTCGTGATGCGTCATGGAGACTCAGAGCAGTTTTATTTCAATAAACTAGGATGCAAAACAATAGATGACCACCAAAGAAGATCCAGCAACAGAAGAACAGCACGAGACAGTAATGGTGCTTGACTAAGGGTGATGGTGCAGAGCCAATCAAGAAGGCAAAGAAGAATGCTCGTCCTCGCAAGGGTTAATCAATTTCCATATGCAAAAGAAAAGAAAACTTTTCCACATTTCCTCAATAATTCAATATATTGGACTTGGGCTGAACCAATATATAGGCTACTAAATAGTCCCTAATTCTTCTGACTGATACTATTGTCATCTCTTCACATGCAACTTGACATAAAGATTAAACTTGCAACCATTTTAGATAAAGCTAGATATGATTGACCGTCAACATGAATACATACTTACTTAAATATGACATCCGCTTTCCCCAGTAAGCACATTCCACATTGCAGAAGTACCTCACAGACATTGCTAACGTCGAATACATGATAACAACCCTCTCCATGAACAAGAAACATATGGTGAAATTGAAACAAATCGACAATGATGGCCTTCCACATATACGATTCAGGATATGGAAGACCTATTCAGCTACCATATTTCCATGTTTAGACCACAAGTGCTACAGGCTACTATGCGATGGCTGGCTATGTACTCCCCAACAGAAAATCTTACGAAACACAAGATTTATTAGTCAGGACTGTTACTTACAGCAGTTGATGGGCATGTCTTTCATGCTGATGCACTCAAAGTACGCGCTACCAATATTGATGCCTGATGTAAACATCATTGCTTTTGCAGCAGCCTGATTGGCTGCAGAAATAACTAACTGCGGTGGAGTCAGTAAGCTCTGATAGTCACCCAAACTCTGTAAGCTAGAGACTAGATCCCTACGACGATTTCCAGGAACATGTTCTTTGAATTGATTTCCACTGATGCATTCTATCTCTTCAGTTCGTGCACTTTCATCTTCCTCAACAAGATTGGCAACAATGAGAGTTGTGACAGACAATAACATGCACAAGCGAGTGTCCAGGCGAGGCACGGGGCCCTCAATGGGATCCCTTTCCTGATAGATTAATTAAATCAAAAATAGAAGTAGTTAAGTTTCCATAGATAGAAAGGGTATGTAGGATAGACCAAGACCTAACTACAATGCTCGCCGTATTCAGCAACAGTTCTGTACTACATCAAACTAAAAATGGGATTGAAGTGGAGGACCCGAAGAAGGGCATTAGATTGAGGAGCCTTGCTTAAAAGCTCCAGAGTCTAATATATGACCCCAAAGGCCAAAATTGATGAAAATAATCAAAGGAGTGAGTTAAAAGTGGGAAATTCCAACCCTTTGAATTAGACGTAGAGCCGACATCCAAAGACCTAAAAAGCTGTCATGCCAAGCACTGCTATTTAATGCTTGAAGGGCCTTTACTAAACCTGTACAAAGGAACGCACAAGTTCTTAGAGACTGGTTAAACTAACTATTACCATTGCCTTTGATTGGTCTTTTTCTAATGACCAACTACAACAGAAACTAGCTTTACCTGTGATAGTTTCAATGGCACTTGTTGCAGTAACTTGTGTACCATCCATTGCATCCTCTAGCATTAGATCAAGAGGAAGCCAAAGAGCAGAACGATTAGCCCCATGACACATACCAGTAAAAGAAGCCAGAGACCCAGCTGGCATCCCAGCGTGAAATTCTTGTAGGTAACTCGTGCATTTTCGTGAAATCTTTTTTTGAGGATCTGATATCAACTGAAGGAGAGCCTCCGGTGTCATAACTTTTGAATTCCTCAATGCTGATGATTCCAATACAAGCAGCTCTATCCGTTGGACAAGACTTTTCCAATGAGTGGGTCTGAAGAAGTAGCAAGCAAGTTATGAGCAAAAAATTAAATCAAACTGAAGTCCAAGGAGATGGAGACATGACCCTATCATCTAAAGGTCTCATCAGCCTAAGAGTCGAAATGTAGCCATCCTGAGGCAGTCAAGACAATTTTACGCATGAGTTTCAATGATATAATTACGTTCAATCCTACATGCAACATTGCGAACTAAAGCACATTTGGTTATCTACTGCATGCAAGTTCAATCTATTTAATTTGGTTCCACTTTAGGCACAATTAGAACAATAGAATGCCTTCTGCCCTTCATTTTCCACCCTTTGGCAAGTCACAAAACAAAATTAACACATATATAGTGAAAAGCAATTTCGAAGGAATGAAGTCCTGACATGTTTCGGCGGGCCAAGTAAAAAATCCTGGAAGTTACTTTGTTTTGTAGAAATTGCCCAATTAACTCTATGGCCATCACAGTGTTCATACTCTGCAGTCTTTCTTGATTCTTCTCACAGTAGCAATCTTGACCATCTATTTCCATATCTTGCGGTTCAGATGCCCATATAGATTTCTTTTCTGGGATAATTTCCAGCAACCCTTCATCATCTAATGATGCATCCAGTAACTGCCAAACAATTGATAAGAAATACTCGACAACCAAGATACCAGGTTCAGTGGCTTGGAGTCCAAATATCTGAGAAAGATGTAGAACACTGTCTATTGAGTTCATGATCCTGCAAAACAAATGACAATTCATTAGTGATGCATACAAGAGATGATGTTTCCAGTTCTGACTGATTCGTGTGACAGGAAAGAGAAAACCAAGAATTTACATTTGATAATTTGGCTGATCGGTATGGCACTTAAGGGTAAAAGCATGTCTCTTAAGGAGCTCCATATAAATCCTAAATGCAGCTGGTCGGGAACGTCGATTTGGTATCACCCTGTAAAAAATGAACAGTGTGATAAATGTACCGCATACTAAACTGATAACTTGAAACACTAGATGAAATTCATAAGTAGAGAAACTGTGTAAGACAATTAAAATGCACCGCAATGCCTCAAAAGGCTCGTACCACAATAAAAAGAATAGGTCAGAAAGTTTATATTGAACTAAACCTTCTCTTGAAAGAAAGACAGTTAAATCACAATCAGCATCAGATTATTTGTGTGCACATCTCATTCTTTTCTAATATTTATATTGCTGTTGTAATGCATTTCAGTCGATATTCTAAGGATAGCCCTTATATTCCAGTCAAGCTGTATAAATCCCATCCAATTCCTTGAATGAAGATAAAACCGATAATGACTGCGTTTTGCTTTCCAAAGACCATCCCTAATTTACACCAACCCCTATCCACCGAATTTAAGTACAAAACTCTCCAATCTAAGAACCAAAAAATCAAATAGATGCTCTAAACATAGCCAGCCTCTTCCAATTTCATAACCCCCTCCAATCTATGTGGGACCCATCACCCAAAGTGGACACTGGATCAAGTGTAGGTAAATCTGTTCAAACCCATCTCACCTCTAGCAAAACCCACCCATAACACCAGCTTCTGATCACCAGAAACCCATATATGCATAAAAACTGCGAAAGACATGAAACAGGTTTTCAACCAAAATAGAATGCTCAACTGCATTTAGCACTAGACACAAAACACAACCTTTATGATATAGAAACAGAGGAGACAAACAGGGTAATTAACAGCATTAGACACAGAACAAAACCCAATTGGAACTAGAACAACAGCATTGTTTCAAGAAACAAATAAACCAAAAGGGAAGAAAAAAAAACAGGCACCTTGTGGAAAGAAGAGCAAGGACAAGCATTGGGGGGATGATCTTGAGCATTAAGGCCTTCTGTAGAAACTTCCATGCTATGGGTATGTTGTTGTCCCAACAAATGTGTGACACCAAGAGGTCGGCTAGCTCAGGTGAAGGCAAAACTACCCCAGCAGAGTTCAATTTGGAAGATATCTGAATTGCCCACAGCGAAGGGTCACTGCCCTTGTTTTGTGCTACCTTTGTCAGCTCCAAGACACTATCCCATATATCACACCTCAAAGACACTGCCATTACTGGGTCATCTGAGTGTAGTGTGTGTGTGTGTGTGTGCGTGTAACTGAAAGAGCATATATTAGTTGATGGAAAGAGCTGGGAGGTTTTAATTGGCAAGTGGGGGTTTCTATACTTATGCAAAATGCTGTATTTGTTTGGATTTGGAAATGTGAAAGTCAAACCTCAATAGGGGGACAAGACCGAAAAGGAAAATGTGAATGAGGGGCAAACGTGGGATTAGATTATTAATTTGGGGTGTAGATTAATATAGAAACATGTTACGGAGTACTTTATAGTTTGTGTTAACTCTGGTGTTTGAACCTGAACAACAACCATCAATAAATGCCTTGCTAATCTATGAGTAATTATTTTTATCCCATTGCCAACATAGTTCTATTAGATTGAAAGCTGTAACGTTCTAGATCAATGAAATTTTATAATAATTATCTTGTGAGAATGGTGATTAGACGGCTAAAGTTGGTCCTAGATTTCTCATTATGTATTATCCCAATGACATTCTGCTGTTGTAAGTTCAAACAGTTATTCAGAACAGTTCTGAAGGAGGTTTAGAAAATTACTTGATCAACTTAACTTGCATCCATGCTAGATATTGGCTTACATGGACTTCTCGTCCTCGGGAACGTATTTTTCACTTCGTAGGATTTAGTTTTGTTTTTTCACAAGTAATAACTAATTTGGACTGTCCTTCTCGCAAATTACTGGGTCTCCAAATGGGGAAGCCGGGAATGTATTGTTATCATGGAAGGTTTTAATTCTGCTTTTCATTAGTTTAGTCTCTGATTTTTCATAGTGCGAACTCTCATGTTTGCAAATCTATCTTTTTTATTTTCCTACCAATCAATTTGTCATTTTGGCAACAATGCAAATGTTTCCCGGGTCTAAGGTTGTACTATATATAACATAGTAGGGTACCAAATTTTGTACACCAACTCTCATTGCTTTGAGATATCTCTTAAAAAAATATATATATTATATATTAAACTATACAAAGTGGTTAATGGTAGGTAAGGATGATGACAGGCTGAAATCCCCATCAGAGTTGGTCTCAGAGAAGATAATTGCTTTAGGTGTATGGATAGCCAACTCTACTGCCCCTACTTTTCTAGATGAAGGCATGTTGCCTGTATCTGTATGGCAACTTGGCAAGCTTTATTCTCATACTTTATTATTTATTTTTTTGCTTGTATATAGCATGATGAAATCTTGGTAGGTAAGCACCAGTAACTACTCATGGCTTACAAGTCATGTGACAATGATATGATGGGGCCATCTTTATCCTGATTCTGAACTTGCATCTATGACTATCTTTGGAGGGCAGGTAAATAGAGTCTTTAAAGTGCATGTATTTGTGTAAAAATCTGAATATTTTTTGTTAAAACGGAGGACAGGCCGAAGCAAGTCGTACTGTCATCGAAAACACTATGTGCTTGAAGTTCATAATTATCTTGTCATTAAGACTAGTTATCTCGGAAATTTTGTACCATTATTATCGGAAAAGTGAAAACAACTGTTTAATTGGCTGGTGCACTTGCGGAGTTACGCGATCACAATTTCGTTGATGGACATTCCGTATTTATCATTAGATTTGGAGTAGTGACCCTTATAACCATTTCTTATCAAAGAAGATGAGGAGCAATGGGTTGAAAAGTTGCTTCATCGTGACCTATGAACAGACGCCGACAATAGCAAGAGTCTCGACGTTTCTTTCAAGTTTTACTAGCGAGTGACATGGAGGTGAAACTAGTTTGCTCACATGAATGTAAGGCCACTCACAAAAATGTCAAACATCAGCCTTTCTATAAACTGACCAACATGACCAATAGATATCAGGAAGCAGAAAAGGCATTTTGAATCTTATTGAAGTAAATATATGGTATCTTCTCCCTATATTAACCAAACATGCAATTTTAATCAAAGTACAGCCTCAACTATCTATGTTTCTAAAATGTGAGCTAGGTGAAACATGTTATTCATCTACAAGCTCTATGAGCCATGCATTATGCCTTCCCAATAAGAAGATCCAAGTTTATTAGTAACTTATGAGAGATCAAAAATGCTACTCTAGGTCAATGTTTTGGGCTCTTGACTCTTTATTAATTTTGTGTGAAAAGCAGAAAAAAGCTGGATTTCATGAACTACAATACTAGTCATAATTTGTTTTTTAATTTTTTATCTTTATTTGATTTGTCACAAGCTACTTATGTAACTTTAGATTACCATTTAAGTGACAGATATATACGGTCGAAACTTTAGTAATTAGTATTTGATTGGTTAATAATTTCTAAGAATTGATAGTTGTTTGAGAAACCAATTTCATAGGGGATACTTGATAATCTCTAGTACTGTAAATTAGTAATTTATGAAGAATTTCATGTACTATTA
Source organism: Escallonia rubra (assembly GCA_033065855.1). Lineage (NCBI taxonomy): Eukaryota > Viridiplantae > Streptophyta > Magnoliopsida > Escalloniales > Escalloniaceae > Escallonia > Escallonia rubra. Next base: position 166,500 of record JAVXUO010001631.1, on the reverse strand, counting down.
TTGCCTATGAGAGAGAAACTTCTTACTTACATAAATAAAGAAAGATATCCATGATTGGTATCATTTCAAAGAACATACATTCATACTCGATATACTATATATACTCTATCATTCGTTTTTATATCTTATAAATGATATCAATAAGATATTTACGCGTCTCGCGTTTGTTTCTCACTAGAAAAAAAAGGACTGAAATAACAATTAAAACATGTGGACTTACTTTAATAACTTTCTCATATGATTACAATCCGTCCACCCCAGAATTCACTAGTTTAAATTTAAAAGGGTATTAAGTCTTTCCTTATATCTCAAAATATGGTACGATGTGAACTTCTTGACAACAAGTAAGAACTACCGTTGATAAACCGTGCAGGTTATTATTTTTGTGTCAAAATATGCATGCATAAAAGGAACTTTATGAACTTTACTTCGAACAACTCTTAATTTTCTAAGATTATCAATTGATATCGAAAGAATCTACTATGTATAGCAACCAACTAAAACTATGAAAGGGAAACCTGAAAGGGACTCAATTACAACTAATTATGATGGGAGAGTGATTCTCACCAAATGGGGACCTTGAGGTGCCTTTTCCACCTTAAAGCTAAAACGGCCTTTGCAAGCAAACTTTAGCTGGAAAAAGTTTTTACTTGACTAATTTAGATCCAATAAATAGCCCTAGCTCATGAACCAACCCACTCACTAAGTCCCATCCTCTAATGGCCAATTTTGTTATCACTTCTCCTTGCACTTTCAATACTTACACATTAAGAATATGTACCAATTTTGATCATTTTAGATTAGTTCTAATGCCTAATTACCTACACAAGTTTTGTTAAAGCGGCGTATAATTGTACGAACAGGTAATATAACCACCTCCAAAGCAAATATTACTCTGGTTGTTGTAACAATTTTGATCATTTTAGGTTAGTTCTAATGCCTAATATCTATACAACTTTTGTTAAAGCAGCGTATAGCTTTACGGGTCAATAGTATAACCACCTCAAAAGCAAACATTACTCTGGTTGTTTTAAGCTTCTTTTTTGGTAGACTCAGAAGTGAAAAAGGGTTAATATGTAAACATGGCCGCAGAATGAAACACCCACAAAAACTATTTTAAAGGGAGGATGAGATTTTGAAGTATGACAACCCATGGTATTATCTTGAATGGAGGATGAGATTTTGCTGTCTCATTTCTGATAAAAACAAAGGAAGAAACAACATGAGCAAAGGTCACAAGCTTTGGACAACTTCACCAACTCTCCTGAATGAACCACCACAAGAAAGTTACCCCTCTGTACTGCATTGCTCAAATCATACTCCAGAAGGGTTAGATACAAACTATATTCTAAACCAAAAAGCAAGGAACACAGAGAATCTAATGCTGCCATTGCATCTGTTGCTGATTATGAATCTTAACCACTACCACTAAACATATGATTTCTTGGTTAGAAACCAGAAGAGCCTAAAAACTAAGGTTGTCTGAAGAATAGATAGTACTAACAACCGCTTTTCGAGTAAAAGGACTGCAGTTTCACATGTATCAGCATTTTCTAACACCCTCTTTCCTCCTGTCAAACATATCAGTAAACATCCATACTGAACTATAAGAAGCTTATGCATCATCACCTGAGGCCTCTGAAATTCAAGGAAACAGAATTTGTAGCTAAAAGTGGGTATGAACTGAAGAGAAAAGAATTCTGATATGAATAAAAGCAACACAAGTGGAACAAGATGGACGTAGTAATCTCTACTATTCGTTCCAATTAGATCATCACAATGGCAAGTTATAAGTCATGGGTACATACAAAAGAGTGGACATAATTTCACGACGGCCACATATATATAACATAATTAAAACATAAAACTATCAAAATGTTGTTTCTTTCTTGGAGTGATACTCAAGACAATGAACTAGTATGACTCAGCTTTGAGTGCATATAACGTTTCCTATAAACAGATGTGACCAAAAAAATTACAAAAATAGGATGCCTTAGTCAGCATCACATAGATACTCTGCCGTAAACAAAACGAGTTTTCAATCTAGAAGTCCTCGTCCAATTTGAAGACGAAATTTTTGGTGCCATCTTGTAGGCTTGACATAACAGATGCCTTCTGATAATCACCTACCCTTCTCTCAAAAAAGTTGGCTTTTCCTCTGCTCAATCAAGGAAAAAGAATAATTATCAAAAGTTTATATTAAAGAGTTCATTTCAAATGAATTTGATTCTAAGACCCAAATTGCCATTAACATAACAAAATATAATTATAAAAAAAAAAGAGGCATGGCAATCATGTCAGCAAAGCATTTGGATCGTACATGAACAAGTACAATCGTGATAAGCTCATCGGTGAAAGAGACTATAGACTCCTTTTGGCGGGCGGGGGGGGTTAACTGAGCAGAACTGAAATGATCACGTGTCCACCACATAAGGCTATATTTGGCTCGGGAAATATTGGCACGACAAAGACTCTGGATCTCATGAGCCAACAATGTAGTTTTACACTGGTAGTAGGTTATAATAGGTTCTATGCAGCACTAACAGCAAATGAGTGGAGTATAAGACTCGCATATAAGCACTAGAGTTCCTATGAAATGTAAAGCACATGGGTCTTCTTGTGTTAAATGCTCCACTATTGAACATCTGATTGATGAAGTTCAATGTAAATCACTTGGGTCTAACACTTGCTTCAAAAAGATTGATGCCTGTTTCCAACAATACTTACTGTAATGAGATGAACTCCATCCAATCAAATGGATTATCAACATTATACTTCCGCTGGTACCCTAAGGAAACCTGAAAGAGCAAAAAGCATAAAATTGTCACCTTTTAACAACCAAAAGGATCCCATTGGAAAGAAATGCCAAATAAGATGATCATACCAACAGATGGTCAGCAACAAATTTGATATATTGGCTCATGAGAGTAGAATTCATGCCAATCAATGCACATGGCAGGGCCTCACAGACAAACTGGGTCTCTATTTCGACGGCTTCATGCACAATGTGATGAACTTTTTGCCACTGCAGTTGTCTACGTAGAAAACTGTTGATATCAACAATTAAAGTTCTGATCAGTCGCATACCCTGAGGAACAAACCCCTCACCCCCACCCCCCCAACCCAAACCCACTGCCCTTCTATAATGGAATAAGAAGTAATTTCTAATCAATGTAGTATTTGATAAGTAGCATCCTAGCTAGAAGTAGTTCTCATTTCCAGCCAAAGTCTATAACAGTGATTTCTCATAAAATCGCAAAAGCAACCTGTAAAGAAGGCAGGCAAAGTCACAGTGGAGACCCTCGTCTCTAGAAATAAGCTCATTTGAGAACGTCAAGCCTGGCATCAATCCCCTCTTCTTAAGCCAAAAAATTGCACAAAAGCTGGAAGAAGAGGGAGATTATGAATATTTGAACCTTAAGTAAACAAGCCCTATATGCTAGACAGAAAAATAAGGCACAAAAAAGACCAAACAAAAGAAGCATACCTTCCTGAGAAAAAAATGCCTTCGACACATGCAAAGGCAAGAAGTCTTTCTGCAAATGAGGTGGAGCTGCATGGAAAATTTAGCAAAATGAGGAGTCAGCTTCTTCTAATTGTCCTAGATTTTGACTAAAGCAACTGGTTAAACTGATGCAACAAGAAAGGTCAAAAATTCGGCATGCATTCTTTCTGTCGTACTCCACCAATGGATATCTATTTTTCTCCATTCAAGTCCGTTAAACTAGTTTTAACCGTACGGATGGACAGAGCCAGAAAATAAAAAGAAACTACCAAGTTTAATGTCATCTGAGCACCAAAAAAATGCAAATCTTAGCCAATTACAAGATGTACTGAACTTTTTGTGTCTGTTTGAGGGAGCTACAAATTACCTAAGGACATGAAAATTGGTTTTGTTCCTTATTTCCTCAAATTCTTTGCATCCATAATGTTGAAAACCTTTGAGTAGGTCCTAATCGTCAACAAATGGAGGAACTCCACGTCTAAAAGATCCGGATCCACAAAAAAGGCAATCAGTTTTTAGTTTGTAAAATGTTAACTGGTATGAAGAATACATCTCCGAATTTCATAAATTCAATATGCAAGAAAGACAAGAGAAGCAAAAATAGAAGATAAAAGTTAATTTTTAAGCTTTATACAAGTTCATACTCCCATCCAAGATGCTTAGTCTACAAAATGGTACCAATAGATATTGCAAAACTAACCCAAGGAACTGGATAACCTGCCCCAATGATGATGGATGCAAATTATGGAAAAAAGTGGCCTAGCGCATGAGGCTATCACTGTTACGAGTTCTAAGGACTGTTTGATCTATGCAGCGTGGATAGGCTTTTTCCCCTTTCAACCCTCCGAAGCCACAATGCAGCAGCATAAGCATTACGCTAAGACTCGCATAATGGCAAAACAAATACTCCCTCCGTCCCACATAATTTGATCTTTCCTTTTTGAGCCGTCCCACAAAAAATGCTCATTTCCAAATTAAGAAAGATTATGTAGGTATTTTTACATATTTACCCTTTTTACACTTTTTTAATTCTATTTCTCTCTCCACATTTAAATCTCCATCAACTCATTTTCTCTCACCTGGCCCACTTTCTTACACTTTTTTATTCATTCATCTCTCTACATTTACACTCCACTAACCCATTTTCTCTCTCATGACTCACTTTCTTCCCTCCTCTCTCTAAAGGGTAGAATGGGAAATACACAATATATCACTTAAATCCTTAATTTGCGTGCAAAAAAAAAGTGATCAAATTATGTGGGACATAGTGAGTATTAGTTACCATGGAACAGAAAGTTAAGCAAATGTTGATATTTTGGTCAAGCACTCTTAAGATGAATTCACTCGGGCTATCTTTTGACACAACTTACGCATATTGCGGAAAAGTGCAAATAAAGATCTTTCATTACCTTTTAATCCAATGCAAAGCCCATTCAGCCTTTCGAGCAACACAAGGAATGTTTTCAATTGCATTGAATAATCTATGCTTCTCCTTTGAATCCTTGATGTATGTTTCCAAAAGCAAACTGTACATTTCTACAAAATTGAAGGTAGAAATAATCCAGAGTCAGGTACCCTGAGTGTGCTTGTTCTATAAATTACCACAGGCATGACTTGCGAAGCTCTACCAGAATGCACATTCTCCATTGCGATTTGAAATCCATAAAATGCCCTAGCCTACACAGAACAAGGGTTTAAATTAGCCAACTTCACAGAAGGTAACATGATGCCAGCGTCAAACTCCTCAATGATCAATCAAATTGAATTTAAGAAAATAAAAGTTGTTGACCACAATATATCTAGAGACATCTACACCAACCAACTGAACATAAGGCGTTGTCCCACATCCGCCGTGTATGGCAATCTTATCTTTTTGAGCACCCAATCTTCTTCTCCGTTTTATAATAGGTTCAATTACACTTGGCATCATTAAGGTTTGGAGTTATTGCACACACCTACAGCTAACTTTGAAACTTATACTCTGCACATTGTGGTTTGTCATTATCTTGCACCAAGCCCTCCCCCTTAAGAAACTGTAACATAACTTGAAGGAAAGTGACAAAGCCCTGTTATTTTAACATAACCTACCAAAATTGCCCTTAAAAGCAAATCTTAATAAATGAATGAAAAAGAACGCCTGAAAGAGTCAGGCCCAGAATGTGATCTGGGTCTCTACATCTTGAGATTGGCATTAACATGTGAGAGTGCCCCAAGCCCCCAACCCAACACCTCCTCCAACACTGCCACCATCAAACATCAACAGCCAACCACTGCCACCACTATACATCACCAACCTCATCTCCATCTTCCAATGCCATCAAAGACTTCCCAGATATTACAAGAAGCTGCGACTTATGAAATTCACACATAGCATAAGTTGATAAAGACCGATGCATGTTTTGGGGTTTATATACTCAAAATCAGTATAATCAAAGAAAATGAAAAGAACCAAAAACCCAAATCCTCATCCCATCCTTAATCCCAACCCGGCTTCTACAAATCCATAGTGACTTCACTATCGCCTCGAAGGAACCGTCAAACCATAATCAATACCCTAGCAAATAAAAAACCTTTCGCAAAGTAGAGATTGTTGGATAATTTTAAAATGGGCGGTAGCATTGTGCTTCTTTTTTGTTATTTCATCTGCATTTTTGGGTTTTTGGTTAAATCTTAACTCTTGCAATTCATATATGTGTGCATAAATCTGTACATTTGGTTGATAACGATGTAACAGGTTAAAGAGGAGCTTGTGGCTCGATCTGTTGTTTCAGCTGTGGAATCGGAGGATCTAAAAGGGTTACTGTAGATGGTTGTTGGTTGAGACTAGGAAATAGTTTGCAAGGACCGATATATTTGGTTTTGGATGTGCATTTATTGTAGGGGTTTTAAGGTCATTTCCCAATAAACAGCTAACACTGTCAGCTAAAAATTTCTCTAGTGTGCGGAGTGTAATTCTCAAAGTTAGCTGTACGTCTGTAGTAATTCAGAACCTCAGTAATGACTAGTGTAATTGACCCTTTCTAATAATTGTATGAGAAACAAATACACGTTCTTTACGTTAGCAATTTAGAGCAGGTCCATAATGACACATCTTTCTTATATTAACTGAATCTACTGGTAACCCTACTCCTATATTGAATTTCAAGCTCCATCAACTCATCCCTATAGTGAACCTACAGATGTAATAAGTAACTAGCGTCACTAAGTACAACAGATCATAAATGCAGATTTTCCAATCCGCTAAATAAATCAGGAATCGGCCAAGTGTCATGAACTGCGGAGCTTTTCTACTAGCATATAAAGTTCTTTAATCTCTCTTCTAAATAAAAACTTTGGTAATTAAGCACCAAGGTATTTTTTCATCAGCCATAAGTGAAGTAGGCGCCAAGATGTTTTAGCCCGTGTTTGTCTTTCTTTCTTTGCAGAATCTTTGTTCATACATGCGCAGATTTTAACGGAATGATGCTTCTGAAGGCGAGTGCAAAAGATATAATCGAAGAAAGACATGGATGTACTTACAGTAACTGCTACATTACTAGCCGTAGGTAAATAACCATATCAAATAAGTAAAGGGCGTGCACCACAGCTCACACTTCCATGCTGACCACAAAAAAATTCTGTACATTCTTCTCCTGCATTTTCATAGTGATGTAAAATGCTGTCCCTTTACAACTCACTCCATGTCACTCCCCCAGATGAAAGTCAGATATGTACTTGCAAGCTGTCGAAATACTGGACATTCTAGTTAAACTTATTTACTTTCGATATTCAACTTGCAGTCCTAGTCGCATAAATTCAAGAATCACTTTCCAAATGGACGGCCCTGGCGGACAAGGCCCCCGAAATTCAGGGTCTGGGGAGGGTTGATGACTTGATGTATATAGCCTTACCCCCACAATTTGAGGACTGTTCGTATTTCAACCGTGCCTCAATGGAGACGATGGTGAACAGTCATTTCTCCAAATTATTAAAACATTTTTCCGCTCTGTTAATACCTATTCTCGCACAAATTTTTACACTGAGCCAAGGCACCGAAAAACACTGAAACAGCTAATAGATTTGCATGCATAATTACAAGACAAAAGTGCTGCCTTTAACTGTGGCAATTATTTTCTGGAATGACATCTAATAAAGAAAGCCAACTATTATGACAAAGGGGTATATTTCTCCCAAAGCAACTACGTTTAGTCATGAACCTACCAGAACTAATATGAGCTAATTATGTACCGACAAAGGAACCTGCCATGAGAGGTGAGCTAAACCAATCAAAACTGAAACTAAACTTATTCCAAATGCTGAAAACATTATTCATGCAGCATTGTCGAGGAATTTAGCTGATTTACCTCTGGAACTTGAACATCACTTAGAAATCTTGCAGCCAAATTTTCTAACACGATACCATCCGATGCAGCAAAAAATGCCAAGATATGGCTTATGAAGTGTTTCTCAGATTCAGACAATGTCTCCCACTGCTGCACATCCAGAGATAGATCTACTTCCTCAGCTGAAGTCGAACAAAAAAAAACTAGTATTAAAAAAATTTGACGGAATGGAGAAACCAAATGTAAGAGAAAAGAAAATAACATATCAAGAAAGAAGGATTAACGTAAGAGGTCTCCAACAGAAGAAGTAAGGGCACATTTACGGCCACACTCAAATTTGCTCATTGATCACCAATAGATGTCACAAAAACAGAAAGTTTATATAGTACTGATACTCTTCCATGATGTTAACAATGCAACACTATTACCATCACCATCCCTGCAACTACCACCAACATCCACTACCAAACCTTGGTGGTAACCGGGGAGTCATATTTAGTATAGCATAGCAATCATTACCTCCACCATCCAAAACTCTCAGTTCCACTCTCGCTACCTCTTCTTGCCACCCTTACATGGTTTGCTAAGCAAATTACCCTTCGATATAATAGAGGAAATGTTGGTTTCAGGTGTAGATGGTTGGGCCCATCGGTTCATTTCCAGATAAAGCGGGCTGAATCTCTATGCCCACATCTTCAGCTAAGTGGCCAAAATGAAGCATTAGACTTACTGACTAACACGCCACCAAAGCATCCGATAAAATTAAACTGTAACTACCCATGATAGCACATTGGCACTACACAACTTGGTTCCAAACATGCCAACACCAACACCCTGGTACCAGGGCCTCTTGAGATATTGGTCATGAAGTTTAAGGCATAAAACAATGCTGTCTCTAACTCGTTTTAAAATTTGCACGTGCTAGATTGATCACTAATGAAAATCTTCTACGGAAGCAATCCCCCCATCTCTCAAAGGCATGGAATCCTTCTACTGACTTTCAGAGAATAGTTGCTGTGTCTTCATACAAGAGTTGTGCTCTATATATACGCTTCACAACAGCACACCCCAACATTTGGTGTCTACAATGCGGGTTAGTATGGCAGTGTACAGTAAAAGTCACACGCATGCTAACAGTTAACTCCACATTCATGTCATACTCTTAACAAATAGCGAAGGAACTTCTTTGCTTTGGGCCTTGACCACCTAAAGAAAATTGGCGGTCGGGGCCTGCTACAGTTCAGCAGCTGTATAGGAAGCTGGAAGTCATCCACTGACACCCTCCATAACCACTTGAAAAACCTTGGAACTATACGATACTACGAGCTTGGAGGATGGGTCACTTGGGGCATGCCCCATCAGCTATGCCTCATTCTGCTCAACATCTTTGAGGATGGGTCGCTTGGTGGTATTGCAATTGTTTGAAGATTCCACCCACCGTGTATAAAGGAGGATTGATGTTACACTCCCTCCCTCCCTCTCACTGGCAAAGGCCAGATACAAGACCCTCCATATCCATAAACTGTACTACTGCAGAACTGAAAGAATGCCATGCTTGTAATTAATGATCGCATTGCACCATTGAAAAAGGTGAAAATATGGAACTCATAGTCACTCAGTCCCTCCTCTCACACCCTCCCTTAAGTTCCTCTACACCCTCCCTTAAATTCCTCTACATTATACCAACGAAACTTTGTCATTTCCAAAGCTAATAACTTTTGCCACATTTCCCAAAAATTCCTCTACATTATCTTCCGACAAAACATTATCATTTTCCAAACTAGAAACAAGATTAATTCACTCAACCCCTGAAAAGCACTAGCATAGTCAAACTGATTGTGAGAAAATAAGGGGCAAGCGTAAAAGAAACCGCAGAATTCTTAAACCCCTTAACACAGAAGTGCAGTGCAGGAGCAAATGCATTATCCTATTTTCTACATTGAAATACTAGATAGCTGCATCTGTACTAAAAACTGACTTACTTGTGTTTGCTCTAGTATTTAATCCTCAAGAATTCAAGTGCACAACGCCTAAGACCATCATAATGCTTTATACATTGAAAAAAAGAACCCGTCTAACACAAGTTTCCCAGAAATATTTAAACTGGTATCCAAAATCGAATAATGCAGTTTATGCCAATAGAATTGCTTCAACTTATTAAAATCACTTCACATTTAGTGTCTTCCCTCAACCAATTGAACTATTCAACAAACAAAATATAGAGCTTGGTACATGTAGAGGTCGGACTCAAAAAGCAATTACACATTAAATTATTATCATTTAGCAAGTCGGTCTGTTTATATGTACAAAACTTACCCTGTAAATTTGCAAAAAGTCAAAGGGGGTTAACCCCATTAGATGGATAGAGAGTGTATCCCAAATCAACTTACAACAAAATATATCTCAATTCATATGCATTCCTGCTACCGCATGTATAGACTAATCATTTGCACCAGCAGCCCAGAGAGATTAATTATCTAACCAGAAAGTCAATAATTTCATCAGCAACAAACACAAATACGGCAAAAAAAGGCCCAAATTAGGGGAAAAAAAAGGAAACAACAATGATCAAGAATTAACCACGTCCATATATGCGCACACAATATGGCGCTACGTGTGTATCTTACCGGTCCAAAAACTGGCTTCAGCCTTCTTGTACATCTCCCAGAGTTGGGGGTACCTAATAGGGAACATACAAAACCTCTGGGGTTGTTCCATCAATATTGGCTCATGTTCATCTTCTTCTTCCAATTTTGTTCCCATTCTCAGAGAACCCATTTCCCTTTTTCTTGTTTCTTTGGCCTCTGTGGGTTAGACTATCTTGATATGTACATTGAAGGGTGTCTATTGGTGTAGATTGAAACCCTACAAAAACCCTGCCCTTAGGATAACAAACCGACAGGTTTAACTGCTTAGGTTTGGAGGGGCCGCAGTGATATCTAACAGATTGTTCTTCTTGTCCTTTGCATGGGGCTTTTTAGAAGCTTTGTGACTGATCCCCTATGAGAGAGCCCCCGTGTCATGTACCTGCGGCGTTCTTTTTAAGAAGATCAAATGTTTCAAGTCTCCACATTTTTTCTTTTCTTTTTTCCCCTTTTGGAATAATCGGGAGAATTGCATACAATAATAAGACTTCATGCAGACATATAGGCTTCAAGCCTCTGCACTTGACAAAAACTAAAAGCCCATTACATAGTACTATTATAGGAACTACACCACTGTAACGTAGACTAGATTCATCGTTTTTTATGATAAAACGCTCTTACTGGATAATATCACGAGTTGTACAGGCTGTTGTAGTAAGAGAAATAATCATCTTAAACAAGTCTTTATGTTTCTTTAACAAACTGCAAGTATGAAGCTCCATACTAGTACAATATACATAAAAAAAGATTGAGCCTGAGTGGAGATGTTTACTGCTATCCTGGCCAGCACTCAGTTGTGAATACAAGAAATCCTAGTGAGTATGGATCATAACACGCATGAAATTACTAGAGTGAGCCCATATGTCACGATAAGTGAGATAGCTTGCGCTGAGTGGTGATTGGCTTCCCGTTATCTCACCGACAAGGAACTAATACAAAAGGTTGTTCTGAGCTGAAGCTATTAATTCGATACGCACATGCTTACCTCATGCGTCAAACTGACATGCTAGCCAAAGATAAATAACTAAGGATTAATACAGCTGCAAATGAAAGAGCGGCTCATTGATAACTCGAGTTTGGTTGGACATAACCCTAATGGGTAAAGATCCATAGGGGTTGGATGAGTCGGACATAATTCTAACTAACTAAAGAGTCACACAAAACCCTAGTAGGGTGGCTCATGAGATTTCTAGCAATGTTCCTTTGTACGGTCTCCTTGCTCTTTTTTCTGTAACAGGTGCTTGATTCGACCACTTCTCAAGGTATTACGTAGGCCTTTTTACCCTTCAACTATTTAGTCTATGGGGTCAACTCGTGCGAGGCAAAACGACATCCAACATGTATATTCGACAAGTTGTTCTTTTCTACCACCAAGCCTCTTTCTTTCAGTTTTGCAAACTTAAGCCCATTTCGTTGGTGTTGCTTCGACCAAAATCAACGTGACTTGCTAAGGCCAGAAGATGTTGTTTTGGGGGCATTACTTAGTTGGCTATGTCTCTGGAGAAATCAGTAAGAAATTGAATTCTAGTTTGCTTGTGATGTAAAGGAAATGAATTCATAATACACGTGGATGTGCGACAAATAGTACAGTTTGAATCAGACGCCAAGTACGATGATGTGGGACAAAGCACAAAATATGAACAAAGGCAAGCTAGACAGAGCTGGAGGGATGGCACTGTTGCAGGGGCATAGGCGGGGAGAGGTTACAGGGCTGATGTACACCAAACCAAAGTCCATTGCTTAGGTCCAATGTCAGGTCTTATCCTATCTCTATAATTTCCATGCTTTGATGTTCTAGAACGAGGAAGTGAAATTGTCAAATATTGTGAAAATGAGCTCAAATCCATTATTTGTGGGCAATTAAAAAAGCATTGTCACTAAGTGAGACGTGATGTTTATGGGCTCTACCTCGTTTAGGTACACCACATGTCAGAGTTCTGCCAGACCATCAACCACCATACTCACTTGATCATCCCCATATAGTTTTAACTTGTTTGTTTAGGAAGACTGACTTGCACAACATCGGTGCACCCAGAGAAGGCCCTCAGTTTAGCCACATGTACAATACCCTTGCTAAGTTCGATGAAGTTGTAGAGAGATACAAAGAACCTGGCAGTAATGAGGATGCGGCCCAATGTCAGACTAGCTCGGTGCCCTTCGAAGACCTACTTCTATTTCAAAACAATCGGGGTTGGTGGGCGAAGGGAGGGGGTTCATGGTTTTTTTTGGATGCAAATGAAGCCCCCCTGTGTCGGAGCACGTAGACTAGTCACGCATTCACTCTAGCAAAGACAATATCCTATAAAAGTGTCGTATCCGCAGTAAGTCCAAGTGCTGGAACACTCGAAGCGCGCTAAAGTAGTGTCCTAAAAAGAATTATCTTATCAACAGGCCGATGTAGTACCATGGAGAAGTCGCCTACCTGGCAAAAGAGAAGTTCTGGTGACGAAACATTTAGAGCTCCCTAATGGAGATACTGTACTGGGGAGTCGCCCATCACATGAGGATTCCTTCTTCCAGAGTACTTCAAGCACGCCATTGTAATGTGTGGGAGGATTCGCTTTATGCAAAGGGATGCATCACACTCTGAAGAATGGGTCGAAGCATGATTTATGACTAAGGCGGGACATGCATGGTGTGATTAAGATATGGACCATCGTCAAGAGTGTGGTAATAAAATGGAGTATCAGGAGCACTTCAATGGAAAAGAGCACTTCAATGGAAAAAAATGCAAGGCTAGAGGCCAGTGAAAAAGTGTGGTGCTTGGGTGACGCAACATAGGCAAAACAAGAAAACACGATGAATGGGTGTTGTGCTTAGGGCACGTAACACCAAGTCGACGCATCGATGCAACCGATGGACATGATGTCAGGGGCACGTTGCTCAGACGCGATTGAGGCATTACGTTGCAGGGCATGACAATAGTTAGTCGTGGGGCACTAGCATGGAGACACGTCTGGGTGCGATCAGAGTGCCACGATAGGAAGCGACATTGATGAAAAGGGTGTGGGGATTCACGTAGGATGTGGATGGCGCATTAGCTTGACATATGAAAGTCACGTCAGGAAGGCATATTATTATGTCATGGGTCATGGTGAGTCCAACCATCCAAAAGTGCCTAATTTTTCAAAGTACCCAATGTCTAAGGATAACGCATAGACATGATCCAAATGTGTACGTGTGTTTACAAAGGTATGACAATATGGGTAATTCTAAGTTCATGGTGTACTTTGTGGGTGAGTTTGGCTGGGATATTTTGGCATGAGGTTGGTTAGCCTCATGTATGGTGAGGAGTTGAATGGTGTAAAGCAATAGGTGCATGTACTGCGTGTGCCTTAGGTGGCTTGGAGCATCCCCCACGCAGTAGCTACCCCAGGGGGGTGTGCTCCTGGTGGGCGGCCAAGGAAACTTCAGAGAGATAGAGACAGGAGTAACCTATTTTTATAATTGTTTTTCTTTTGAGGCATAAAAACTCATTTTTTAAAGTATATTTTGTGAATTGGTACATTATCGGGTTGACCAAAACAAAATTGTTAAAGTTTGACAATTAAATATTTGCTAACGTGTTTTGAAAAGTGAGCCCAAAATGTTTGAATGTTGTCAAATATATGCGGTCAAGATGAGCGAGCAACTATTCGTGTATCATAATTCGCCTTTCATTTTTAGTGTGTTGTCTTTTTTGTTTTATTAATGAAGTTTTTCGATTTTTATCAAAGGAAGAGAAAAAACGAAAACTACATTATCCTATTTATTTTACTCAAAAGATCTTGGAATGTTGGACAGCCGCATGACATAAGTAGTGACGTTTGCTCCCACCTTTTGTGCTTGATCCCCACACCGTTAAGTGTCACTTCTAATTAGAGGATCCAATCCTTCGTTTCCTCCGATCAATCCACACAACACTGCCTAGCTAAAGATTATGTCAGGCCCTCAATGCTGTGAAAACCCACCAGGCTTGGATTCAGCCAGTGGAGTAGGGAGTGTTCAAGAGCTTGGAGGGCTGAAAGCCTATGTCACTGGCCCCCAAGATTCCAAGCTTGCCATCCTTCTTATCTCTGACGTTTTTGGTAACGAATTCTTATCATTTCAATCATCAGCTTTGCTCAGGTTCCTGAATTCTTGGATTAGTTTGATTACTACTTAAAGGTAGATGAATCTTGATTTAAAAAGAATTATAGGGATTTGCTGATGCAGATTAACTGGATATTATAAGAATTGGGTACCTCCCGCCCTCCCCACAACACACACACACAAAATCCCCCCACCCCCAACCAACCAACCCGGGTGGTGTGTGTTGGACTTGGGTGTGGAAGGGTTTCTTTTTTTCGTCTACCTTTGGAATTTTGAATGCATATCTGAATTGTGTGATTGAATGGGAGCATGTGACTGCATCTTTTGATTTAACTTCCTTGTCCATCTGTAGGTTACGAAGCTCCACTTTTAAGGTACGCTGAGTACTTTTGCTCTTTCCAGTTTTTGTTATCATCCTGTTTGATTGCATGTTTATGGTTACTTGTTTACAAAAGAATATAGTTCTTAGGGAGCAAAGAACGTTTCAACCAAGTAGAATGAAGAATTTTTTTCCTTTGATAATTGCAAGTGGCGTTAATACGTTGACTGAATTAAGGATTGATTAATCATCCAAGTCACCTGTTGATTAAAAGTAAGGCAATAATTAAATTCATCGACTTTTGCAAACAAAGTTTCATTCAGAAATCATCAATATAATAATTGTTTACGCTCCTCCGTTCACAAACTGTTGCTCAGAGATTGTGATCACGGACCAGAGTCCAAAATGTCCCATGTACTAACTGCATAAACAATCGGTCCAACTCTTGCTCATTACCTGTTTTTTTTCTTTTTTTATGATCTAGAAGTTGCAAGGACTCATGGGTTGTTTACCCAGCTTTGTTATTTAACCAAACCAGAATTTCGTGAGCAGCATTCCTTGTGTCCTCCTTTTTGTTTTTTGTTTTTTTCAAAATTGCACCTTTACTAAGAAGACAAAAATCACCTAGCTTTGTGTCATGTGGCATTCGTAATACGTGAATGACTAGCCCTTTACTTGTAAACATAGTAGTCGAAATATCTGTTTTGCATATCGAATTGTTTATTGTTAGATACTGGTTGACTTTTTCAAATCTAGCAGTGTGTTTTCAAACATGCTAATAGCAGATATATATTGAAAAATAGAAAAGAATATAGGAGATTAACCCAATGCATGAATAGTACAACTAAATGGAAAGCCATAACCGTGCTTTTACTTGTGATATATAATACGAGTACAAAATATTAAGACACATGTAATGGGATATCAAAAACCAAAAAAAATAAAAACTGAAGCATTCCGGAACACAAATTCTATAGTTACAAATAGAATATGCTCATTAGCTCATAGTATAAATCGTGGTCTGGTAGCTAATATCTGTAAACTTTGAAAGCTTAAGAGAAAGAGAATAAGGAAGAAAAAATTAAGTGCAAACTCATAATTTAAGTCGAAAAGTTCACAGACGTGCTTGAAATTTGTACACTTTTGCAGCGGTTAAATTCTAATCATAGATGAGTACCAATAGAAGACATTTGAGCAAGTGAAGCAAATGAGCTGATCGTATCGTATCTGCTTATCATAAGATACATATTGGTGTATCATAAGGTCCTTTCTTTAGTTTGATGACATACTAGTTCGTATAGTTCTATAACAGTATATTAATGCATCATATTGTAACCTTCATATTGTTTATCGTAAGAAACTGATAACTATGCTCGTAAAATAATTCCGCCGGTGTTGGGTGCTAGTCCCAGTATTATATGAACATATCTCGCTTTTGCAGATCTTAAGTTCACCATCTGCTTCTTTTTCTGCTCGCGAGATAAATAGCTCAGCTCTGATAGGTCCACAAGCCAAGCTATTTTCTTTTTCTAAGTGTCTCCACCTATGCCTTCATTAACTACTTTAGTAACTTCAGTTGTGCACCTTCAGAAAATAACTCATGAACGTAAATGTCATTACAATATATCTCTACTTTTCATTCACTGTGTTGTTGCATTCTATCCTGAAAAAGGAAACTAGCAGACAAAGTGGCAGCTGCGGGTTTCTTGACGGTGGTTCCTGATTTTCTCGATAGTGATCCTTTTGATGTTGATAATCCTCAGTTTGATCGCGAGTCATGGCTAAAGGCTCATCCAACGGTTTGATTCCTACTGTACTGTTATGTAAAAGATCTGCATGTCCATACTAAAACACAATGTCAATAGATTGACTTCCTTTAGAGGTGTTTGGATGAAGAATTTTAAATTGCCATGAAGTTTAGAATCCCTTTATTTTAAAATCCTTGCACTTTAAAATCTCGGTATTTGCAAAACTTAATGTTTCAACTTTTGCGGATGGGTATTATAAAACGACTATTGGTTTGCAATATATAAATTAAAAATCAATTGCTGAAACAAGAGACTTAAAATAGATAGCTGCGATTAAAAAGGAATGGGATAGAGAGAGTGATGAACTGCTGGAAAAGCAGAAAGAACTGTGACACAAAAGAACGGCTTGAATTGTGGAAGGTACTTTTTTGTGGATTTGACAAGAAACTAGTTTAGTGTGGTTATTTCAACTGGGGAATTTTGCCCACCAACTCCCTCTAGAATTTCACTTCTCTTTAGTGGTTGCCAAAAAGTGCATTTCATTCAAGAAACTTGCAAATTTTAGCTAAAGTGAAATCCCCAGTTGAAATACCTTTTCCGGATCTACTTGTCTAGCCGCACTGTCATCTTAACTAATATTTTCACTTACAACTCTCACAGGGCAAAGGGTGCGAAGATGCTAAGAAGGTAATTGCTGCTTTAAAAAGCAAGGGAGTGTCTGCAGTAGGGGCTGCAGGATTTTGCTGGGGAGGTTAGATTTTGCTGACCATTGTCAACAACTAAGAGGATTCCTTTGTTCGAATCACATGTGCATGATTTCTTATCGGTATGCAAAAGCTTTAATAATAAAATTCTGCTGCTATTGTATGCACATCTGGCCTTTATCTCAGGTGTTGTAGTAGTGAAGCTAGCTAAGTTCGATGATATTAAAGCTGGCGTTGTATTGCATCCTGGTCCTCTCACAGTTGACGAAATCAATGGTTAGTTTCCAGCTTCTCTGAGCACCCTTGATTTTTTTTCTCGCAGTATATACTGATAGCATGCATGTCCCTTTCAGAGGTCAAGATTCCAATTGCAATATTGGGAGCTGAGATCGACAAGCTTACTCCACCAGAACAAGTGAAACATTTTGGGGAGATTTTATCAGCAAAACCCCATGTAAGATATTCCTACCTCAGCTGCAAGTCTGGATAGAAGTTCATTCGGTAGTGAGGTCTGAGGAAGCTAATTCGGATTTAATATGGCCTATTTGGTCTTGACTTTTAAGTATACTCCAGAATCTTCTCGTTATAAAGTACTGACTTGTCAGCATATTTAGGGTAATGCTCTGCCTCTCAATGTGTTACCCCACATTTTGACTCCCAGAATTTGGAGTAAAATTTTGTAAAGAATAACACACTTGATGTTATCTTTCATCCCTTGGAAACAGTTTGCCTTGACTTTTTCTTGACAGAACATCATGTAGTTCTGGAAGGGTTATGGATATTTTTACCTCCAGCACCGAGTTATCTTAGAATTTGTCACACGGTCAATTTTCTCATCTTTGCTGGAAGGAACTTTCATTTAAGATTCCTTCTTCTTCAACCACACTATATGTTGCAGGTTGACAGCTTCGTGAAGATCTTTCCTGGTGTTGCACATGGATGGGCAGTGAGATACAATGCTGAGGATGAATCAGCTATCAAGAGTGCTGAAGAGGCTCATGTAGACATGTTAAACTGGTTTACCAAGTATGTTAAGTGAGAAGGGTTCTACATGAGCTTAGGAATAAACTTTGTTTACTATGTATGAGTTACCAGAGACTTCAGGGAACAATAATTCTTGCTTACACTTGGCCTATATGTTGTTTTGTTTCCACCTAGTTTATAATATATGTATGGTACTGTAAAATTCTGGGTCCTTTTCGTGTGAGTTATCAAAGTCAGTTTGGTCAGGAAATACTCCTTGACAAAATTTTTTGCTTGTGGTAAACTTCAGAATAAGTTCTTTTGGATCTCGCAGATTTAGTACACAACTTTGATCTGCATGTCCAATATTGATAACTTGAATTTTACCTGATGCAAGTTATAAGCGCAGTTTACAAATTGGATATCTATGTTGAAGCACTGGGCCAGTAAGCTGTTGTATCCTCAGTCAAGTTGATCGATATACTACTGTCTCAGACGAGCTTATATTTTTTAAAAAGATTTGGCTGCTACTCAGAGTTGAAAGAACCTTCTTCTTTCCCTTGACATAGAGACAATTAACGGTAGTTAAATGTTTTTAGTGGCTTTTATTTTTTGAAGCGAAGAAAATTTTGCTAAAAATTGTTGTTGAAACTGTTAGCGAAAAAGTCATTAGAAACATTTAGCGGTTATTAATTATCATTATATACGGAATTAGAGGAAGATTTCTACTAATCTTTTATGTGACATGGTTGTTTGGATAAGCTTCTTAAAAATTAATGTCTTTACATCCAAGGGCAATTCTCGCGGGAAATGTTCTAATAACTTGAAAAGGGAGAACACCTCTATCGTTTTAATTCATTAGGTAAGAAAATTCCTGCAACATAGGAGAATAGGGAGCATGGAGGGAGAGAAACAAGGAATTCAATCTCAGCACTAACTCTACCAAGAACGACATTATCTCAAGGGAAGACTAAGAGTGTGTTTGATAACGCAATTAAGCACTTAAAACTTAAAAATTTTAATGATTTTCAAGCGTTTGATAACATTAAACTTTGTATTACTTAAAAATTTTATTCTTACAAAAAAAAGACTAAAATTTTAAGTTAGGGTGGACTTGCTTAATGCTGATTACTTAATTCTAAATGAGATGGTTAAAAGTTATTTAACATATTTTTACATAAAAAATTAATTACCACCACGATGCCGCCTCAATTGATTTGTTGGCAACACCGCTTCTACCACAATACAACAACCACCACAACCATTATTTTCTTTTACTACAACTACCACAATTACCATGACCTAGCCACTATAACCACCACCATCACAAGGACACCGCCATCTCTACCATACCTTCGTTGTTGTCACCACGTCTATTTCAGCCAAAATCATCTAAAGATTCACCACACTATAGCCACTGTCATGACCGCCATGTCGCCGCCTATCGCTATCATCACAATTACCAACACCACGTCTTCACGTACAATTTCCGTCACCATTGACAAATTTTCGCCGCCGCCGCCGCCACCACTACTATTACTCCATTGTTTCTGCCGCCACCACCATCAACGCGATTTTAGCCCCAAAAAATTGTTATAAAGTACATAAACAAATGCAGAATTTTGGTAAAATTGATAAATTTGTAAATAAACAATTTTCAGACATCTACTTTTGGTTTACCAAACAGGTTAACTTATTTTCAGTAAAAATTCAGTTGCTTAAAATTTTTAATTTTACGAATTTAGCGATTAACTTTTTCAGCACTTAAATTTCATTTTTATCAAGCAACCCCTGAGAGTCCGTCTAGAATTAACTCTAAAAAGCAGATTCGAATTTATATCTTAATCAGTTTTTAAAATCATATTTGATCTTATTTATGTAGAATCAGTTTGTTGTTTGTCAAAAATCATTGTAAACTATCTTAAAGCTACAAAAAATGTTTTGATAAAATGTGATTAAATCAGTTTCAGTATGACAAAATAAATATAGAGAACACTTCTAGTATACATTGAGACTTAAGTAGTAATATTGTTCACATTACTTTCATTTGTAAATACAAGTAAATTATTGAAACGACTATTTTCACTCACCTATAAAAGTTATCTATTTATTTGAATTAAAAACACCCACAATCTCAGATTAGTGTTTATAGTACGAATACTTCTCCAAATTAATTAAATGGTATGTAATGTCCTTTTGTGAGAAAAATGGCCATAGTATGGTAAATTAGATGGTCAAACCTGATTATAAGAAAAATGATTATTTCATAATCCCCACTTTTCAGAATTATGGATTAAATCCCCATATACCTGATTTAATGTAGATAAAATCAAATTTGACCATTTCAAAATCAATATCAAATGCCCTTTAAGTCCAAATAGTCCCAAACCTTCCAAGACACGTGTCAACATCAACGAAAGCACGTCCAAGGAAGGGATATAAAAGTATATTCATCATATTTTCAAAATTCTCTCTAGCACCAAATATTACAACTAGACATGTTTGTAATATTTGATGTTGGATTGTACTAGTTGATGTTATGGAATATCATATGCTTCAAGTATGGTTTTCAAGAGAATTAGAGTCGATTTTATTATGAGGGTAGTCTCTCATTTTTCACGAGTCTAGGTTGTTATAATTCGACTTAGACAGGGGTAGCTAGATTAGTTTAATAAGAGTAGATTAATTAATTCACCGAAAAGTTCTAAAACTTAAGAAGAATGGGCAAAAAAATAAAACAATTTTTTTTAGGCGAAGTACGTCCCTAATTCTTTTCACATCTGATAGAAGTTAATTAGTCACAAATTCCAATTACGCATTCCACACACTTTGCTATCTGGGGCTTTTGCGTTTAATCACCCGAGTCAATTTAAGCTTTGCCACCTCTACACACACATCACATCTATCTGGTCTAGTGATTTAAAGCCAAACATAAGGGCTTTCACAAAGAAACTGTGGTACGAACGAAACTAATTTATTTTGCGACCATATGAGGAAACAATATGACGAAAGGCGTTGGAGTGCCTTTTCTTTATGATGACGTGGTTTGGTTTTGCTTTAGTGTTTTTGTTTAGCGTCACATACAATAGTTATTTTCATGTTTGATTGAAGCACATCTTTGGGCAATACGCCTTCATGCAAGTTATAATTCTTATTACCTCGCACGCTACGCATATTGGGAAAATGAGGAACGAGAACGTGTTTCGATCAACTAACTTCCAACCCCGGGGCTTGAATGTAATGGTAGAGAATATGGCTACCGAGCTTTTTCAGTTTTGGAAGGATACACAAAATCATAATAGCACACATCTTGGGTCAATTACAATGTGATTCTTGTTCATGGAACGAGTTTACCAATAATCCCACTACCTGGGAACCATGTTGTAGAAGTAACGTGACGGTGAAACTCAAGATTTCCTACGTCATTACAATAGCTTGGAATAGTTGTCGACTTCAACTCTTAAACCAAATCCTACAGTGGATGACATCTGATGAGCCCTTTATCCGTGTTGCTAAGGCCACAAACTGCCGTTTGTGGGCATTACTTAGTTGGCTATGTCTCAAGATGAGTTCGTAAGTAATCAAATTCTGGTATGCTTGTGATGCCAAGGAAGTGAATTCTTAATACACATAAATGTGCCACAAAGAGTAGAGTTCGAGTCAAATGTCAAATATGATAACGTGGAATAGAGCAAAGATATGAGCAAGCGCAGGAACTAGTGCAATCTAGACAGAGCTGGAGGACTGACAATGCTGCAAGGGCGTAGGTGGGGAATACGTACAAGGCTGATGGCCACCGACTTAATGTCCAATGCTTAGGTTAAATGTTAGGGTTCCTCATATCTCTATATTTTCCATGCTTTGATGTTTTAGAGCTACCAAGTGAAAATTGTCAAATATTGTGAAAATGAGCTCTAGTGCATTATTTATAGGCAACTAAAAAGCATTGTCATTAATTGACACATGATGCTCCTGAGGTGCTACCTCGTCTAAAGTACGACAAATGTCATATTTCACCGTATTCACTTGGTTTTCCACATATAGTTTGAACCTGTTTGTCTAGGAAGATTAACTTACACAACATTAGTGCACCCAAAGAACTCGCTTTATTCAGCCACCTATTCAATATCATTGCTAAGTCCCGTGAAGATGTCAAGAGTTGCTGAGAACCTGAGAGTAACGAGGAAGGCCCGATGCCGATGCTAAGTAGACTAAGCGCTATGCCGTCTAAAGACCTACTCCTATTTCAAGATTACTCGGGGGTCATGATCCTTTTGGATGCCGATGAAGTCCCCAGTGTCGAAGCACACAGACTAGTCATGCAATCATCCTAGCAGACACAAAACCTGTTTGAGTCCCCTAAACCGCAGTCAATTCATATGCTAGAGCACTCGGAGCGAGACAAAGTAGTATCCCGAAAAGAATTCTCTTACCCAGCAGGTTGAGGTAGTAGCTAGAGAAGTCGCCTACCTGGCGAAAGAGGAGTCCTTTTACAGAACATTCAGAAATTCAGAGCACTCGGAGCATGCTAAGGTAATTTCTCCAGAAGAGTCTCCTATGCAAAAGGATGTTGCACACTTTGAAGAATGGGTCGAAGCATGTTCTCCGATTAAGGCAAGACACAAACAATGTGGTGATAATATAACCACTGTCAAGAGCGTGGTAATAGGATGGAGTATTCGGGCGACGTCAACTAAAAAGGTGCAAGGCTAGAGGGCAATGGAGGGGTGTTGTGGTGCCAGGGGACACAACATAGGCACAATAAGAAAGCAAGGCGAACCGGTGTTTTGCTTGGGGTACGCAACATAAAGGTGGCGCACTGATGGACATGGTGCCAAGGGTATGTTGCGTGAGGACGATGCTCGACGCGGTTGAGGCATTATGTTGTAGGGCATGACAATAAGTAACAGACTGCCAATGGGAATGTAGCATGGAAAGTATCGAAGTTTTCAAAGTACCCATATGTTCAAAGTACCCATATGTTCATGAGAAGGAGCAACCCCCCCCCCCCCCACACACACACACACAAAGGAGTGTGGTCCTTGACGAGCGACCAATGTAACTTGAAAGGGATAGAAGTAGCCGGTGTAGGGAAGAAAAGATGGGGAGTGGGGGAGCCCCAACCTATTTTTTTGCTTTTGTTCAGCGTTGCTAAGGGCCACTTTTGAAAGCATATTCTCAGAGTTGGAGCATTTTCTGGGTTGATCAAGATAAAAATGTTAAAGTTTGACAATTGAATATTTAACGTGTTGCGAAAAGTGAACCCAAAATGTTAAAATGCTATTAAATATATACTGCAGTTAAGATGAGCTAACAACAACCAGTGTATTCTAATATGTGTGTGCTTTTTGCTGTTTTGACTTTCATGTTTAATTAATGAACTTTTTCAATTTTATCAAAGAAAGAGAAAAAAATAAAACTACATTATCTTATTTATATTTCCTCAAAAGATGTTGGAGTGTTTGGATCATGGGAATTTAAATTCAAACCCATGACATAAGTACTGACGTCTTCTCCCTCCTTTTCTGCTTAATCCCCCACACTACTATAATTCCACTTGCTAATTAGAGGATCAATTCCCATGCCCAACATCTCTCCCTTCGTTTCCTTCTCCGATCGGTCCACACTACACTGACCAGCTAAAGATTATGTCAGGCCCTCAATGCTGTGAAAACCCACCAAGCTTGGATTCAGCCAGTGGAGTAGGGAGTGTTCAAGAGGTTGGAGGGCTGAAGACCTATGTCACTGGCCCCCAAGATTCCAAGCTTGCCATCCTTCTTATCCATGACGCTTTCGGTAATGACCCTTATCATTTCATCATCACCTCTGCTCAGTTTCCTGAGTTCTTGGAGATCGCTAGATGGCCCCAGGAAGCCCCCCGAACCCGCCTAGTTTTATGATTACTAAAAAGTAGATGAATCTTGATTTAGAAAGGTATAGGGATTGATTATGCAGATTAACCGGATATTATACAAACTGGGTATCCCCGCCCCGAACCCACCTGGGTGGTGTGTGTTTACGTGTGTTGGACTTGGGTGTGGAACCGGTTTTTCTTTGCTTTAAAATTATGAATACACATCTGTATTGTGTCATTGAATCTGAGCATGTGACTGCCTCTTACGGTTAAAATTCTATGTTCTTTTGTAGGTTATGAAGCTCCACTTTTGAGGTACGCTAACTAGTTTTGCTCTTTCCAATTTTTGTTGTCATCCCTGTTTGACTGCATGTTTGTGGTTAATTTGCTACAAAAGAATTCAGTTCCTAGAGAACAAAGAACGTTTTTCAACCGACTAGAATGAAGAGTATTGCAAGTAGAGTGAATATGTTGACTGAATTAAGGATTGATTAATCATCCAAGACATCTGGTGATTAAAATTAAGGCAATAATTAAATTCATACATTGTTGCGCTCATTTTGCTTTCAATCGGTTCTAAATCTTCCTCCCTCTTACCTGTGTTTTATTGATTCTCTCTTGGTATGCTGATTTTCAAAAGATGAATGACAAGTCGTAACAGTTAATTAGAGAACTGATATAAAAAAACTTTTGAACTTAGACCTTTGTTAAACGCAGTTTCATTTTATAGATCATCAATCTAGAATTGCTTACACTCCTCCGTTCACAAATTGTTGCTCAAAGATTGTGATCACGGATCAGAGTCCAAAAGTTACCAAGTACTAAAGCAAAATGGGCCCACTCTTGCTCATTACCTGGGTTTAGAGGTTAAGATTTTTTTTATGGTCTAGAAGTTGCAAGGACTCATGGGTTGTTTCGCTAGATGCTGTTCGACTTTTTCAAATGTCACAAATAGTTTTCAAACATGCTAATAGCAGATATATTGAAAAGTAGAAAAGATTATATAGGAGAGTATCCCAAAATAGAACAACCAATTGGAAAACCATAACAGTGTGTTTACTTGTGATATATAATACCTGAAAAATTGAAGACACGACACGAGTAATGGGTTATAAAATAAAATAAAATAATATAATAAAAAAAAAATTAAGTATACCTGAACAGAATTTCCATAGTTACAAATAGAATTTACGTATGGTTTTGAATCGTGGTCTGTTAGCTAATACCAGTAAAATTTGACGGCTTAAGAGGAAAAGAGGAAGGAAGAAAAACTTAAGTACAGATTCATAATTTAAGTCGAAAAGTTCACTTGCGTGCTTGAAATTGTGCACACTTTTGCCGCTGTTAAACTTCAATCATAGATGAGTACCAAGAAAAGATATTTGGAGCAAGTGAAGCAAATGAGCTGATCGCATATCGTAAAAGATACATATCGGTTCGATCCTTTGTTTATTATGATTACATACTAGTTCGTATAATTCTATAACTGTATATTAATGTACCATAACGTAACCTTAATGTTGTTTATCATAAGATACTGATAAGTGATAACTATGCTCATGAATTATAATAATTCCGCTGGTGTTGGGTGTAGTACCAGTATCGTATGGACATATCTCCCTTTTGCAGATCTTAAGTTTGCAATCTGCTTGTTTTCCTGCTCGCTAGATAAATAGCTCACCTCTGATAGGTTCACAAGCCAAGTTACCTTCTTTTTCTAAGTGTCTCCACCTATGCCTTCATCAACTAGTTTGGTAACTTCTTCAGATAATCATTCATTTATAATTGTCATCAGAATGTGTCTCTACTTTTCATTTATTGTGTTGTTGCATTCTATTGCGAAAAAGGAAACTAGCGGACAAAGTTGCAGCTGTGGGATTCTTGGTGGTGGTTCCTGATTTTCTCTATGGCGATCCTTTTGATATTGATAATCCACAGTTTGATCGCCAGTCGTGGATAAAGGCTCATCCAATGGTTTGATTCCTACTTTACTGTTATGTTAAAAATCTGCGCGTCCATAGTAAAGCACAACACCAATAGATTGACTTCTTTTAGAGTGTCTTTGGATGAAGAATTTTAAAATAACGCGAAATTTAGAAACCCTTTATCTTAAAATCCTCATATTTTAAAATCTCGGAAGTTGTGAAGTTTGATTTTTGGCAACTTGAGTACAAAGATTATCTATTTGCAATAAATAAATTATAAATTAATTGCTGAAACGAAAGTCGAAAAATAGATAGCTGTGATTAAAAAAGAAGGAGAGAGAGGGTGATGAACGGCTGGAAAAGCCAAACGAAATGTGGCACAAAAAAGGGCTTGAATTGTGGGAGGAAGTTTTTATGTGGATGTGACAAAAAGTAGTGTAGAGTGGTTATTTCAACTGTGGATCTCACCCCCCCCCCCCCCCTCCCCCCTTCAAATCCCTCTGTCAAATCCCTTCTGGAATTTCACATAACTCTCTTAGGGTGTGTTTGGATATAGGATTTGAACTGAGAATTTGACTTTGGTAGGGTATTTGTAAATCACTTTGACAAAATATCTTGTTTAGATAGTTCAAAATGAAAATTTTGAAATTTCGGAGTGATTTGAACTGTGGATTTGGGGTAAGCAAATCCACAGTTCAAATCACTAGTTATTTGTCAAATCCACTCCAATCAGTAATTTACAAACTCACGATAACTAGTTCCCTATTTTTTAAGAATCTTGCCTCCCACCTTTTTTAACAACCTTTTGCTTCCTTTCTTCCAAACAAGATATTTCAAAATGATAGAATTTGTAAATCAGGGAATTTAGAAATGAGGGCATTTAGAAATACCCAGTATTTGAAAATCCCATATCCAAACACACCCTTAAGTAGTTGCCAAATAGTGGATTTCATTCAAGATACTTTTAAATCCTTATCTAAAGTGAAATCCCTAGTTGAAATATCTCATCCAAACACACTCTTACTGCTCCTTATGGGAGATCATGACTGGCTGTGACCCAATCAAAATGTGTTGTGGGAAAACACTCTCGAGGTCTTATGTTCAGTCATATGGCCCTGTGGTCCTGTTTCACATGTTACTTTTTAGCAGCATAGTCATCTTAACTAATATTTTCACTTACAACTCTCACAGGGCAAAGGGTGCGAAGATGCTAAGAAGGTAATTGCTGCTTTGAAAAGCAAGGGAGTGTCTGCAGTAGGGGCTGCAGGATTTTGCTGGGGAGGTTAGATTTTGCTGATCAGTGTCAACAACTAAGAGGATTCCTTTAGTTTGAGTGACATGCGCATGATTTCTTCTTGGTATGAAAAGCTTTAATAATAAAATTTTGCTGCTACTGTATCACATCTGGCCTTTGTCTCAGGTGTGATAGTAGTGAAGCTAGCTAAGTTTGATGATATCCAAGCTGGGGTTGTATTGCATCCTGGTCCTCTCACAGTTGATGAAATCAATGGTTAGTTTCCAGCTTCTCTGAGCACCCTTTATTTTTCCTCCCAGTATATACTGATAGCACGCATGTTGCTTTCAGAGGTCAAGATTCCAATTGCAATATTGGGAGCTGAGATCGACAATTATACTTCGCCAGAACAAGTGAAACAATTTGGGGAGATTTTGTCAGCAAGACCCGGTGTATGAAATTCCTACCTCAGCTGCAAGTCTTTATAGAAGTTCATCTAGTATTGATGAAGCTAATTCAGAGTTAATATGGCCTATTGGGTCTTGACTTTAAATTACAAACCAGAATCTTCTCGTTATAATGTACTGACTTGTCAGCATTTATAGGGTACTGCTCTGCTTCTCAATATGTTACCCAACATTTTGACTCCCAAAATTTGAAATAGTTTTGGAAGGGGTAGAGATATATTTTTCCCTCCAGCGCCCAAGTTTTCTTAGAATTTGTCACAGTCAATTTTCTCATCTTTAAGAATTCCTTCTTGAACCACACTACATTTTGCAGGTTGACAGCTTTGTGAAGATTTTTCCTGGTGTTGCACATGGATGGGCTGTGAGATACAATGCTGAGGATGAATCAGCTGTCAAGAGTGCTGAAGAGGCTCATGTAGACTTGTTAAACTGGTTGACCAAGTATGTAAAGTGAGAAAAGTTCTACATGAATTAAAGAATAAACTTGTTTATTAGGAGGCACCAGAGACTTCAGGAAACATTAGTTCTAGCTTACACTTGGCCTATATGTTGTTTCCACCTAGTTCATAAGATATGCTACTGCTAAAATTCTGGGTCCTTCTGGTGTAGATATCAGAGTCAGTTTGGTCAAGATATGCTTCTTGACAAAATTTGTACTTCTAGTAAACTCCAGAGCTAGTTCTTTTGGATCTCTCAGATTTAGTACACAACTTTGATCTGCATGTCCAATATTGATAACTTGGATTTTACCTGATGCAATTAGGACTCTAGTTATAAGCTGTGTCTACAAAGTGGATATCAATGTGAAGCACCGGACCAGTAAGCTGTTGTGTGCCAACATAGCATTATGTGGCAGGCTTGTTTGGACAAGCTTCTTACAACATTGCATTGTAGTATGGAATTTAGCTATAGAGAAATGCAGTAAGGCGGTCTAGCATGGCACCCAGGCTGAAAACCAAGGGCGGTCCACGCAGGAAACATTCTTATAACTTGAAAAGGAGAACACACGTACCGTTTTAATTGCATCAGGTAAGCAATAAGTCCTACGACATAGGAGAGTAGGGAGCATGGAGGAGAGAAACCAGGAATCCAATCTCAGCACCAACTCCACCAAGAACGCTATTATCTCATGGGAAGACTAAGAGTGCGTTTGAGATAAATTCTGAAGAGCAAGGTCCGTATGTTTAATATATTCGTTTTTTTTCCTTCATAATTTTCATATTCAGTTAAAAATACGCTCATGTACTTTTATCATTTTCATTAAAAAAATTCAGCTATTTTTTCTTACATTGGGTAAAAAAGACTTAAAACACCTCGGAGTTGTTTTTCACTTTTTGTCACTTTTTGAGTAATTTTATTTAAAACGAAAACATAAAATAGTAAAAGTATACAAAAAAATGAATCTTTTTTTTTATTTATATCATCATTGCAAATAACAGAAAACGAATATGATAAACGTACGGGCTCAAATTTCAGCTTAAATTTAAGTTCTTAAAATTAGATTTGGCATATGCCTGCTCTGACCAAGATCTTTGGGGATGATTCAACACTATAGTTCGGTGAAGGAACTTTAGATTACCCTTAGGGAAATGCACCCCGGTGCTGTAGCTAATCGAGTGTGTACAAGCTCCTAATGAGGGACATGATCCGGCTCGTGAGGGTAATGAATTTATCCGCGACGCTTGCAAATGGAGTCCTGAACTACCTACTGCTTGCGAAAGGAAATTAAATTTGAATTTGAAGCAATGGATATAGTAATTACCGTTCGTTCTCTTAATTGAATTGTTGTACTTTAAGCAGAATCAGTTGGTTGTTTGGTAAAAGTAATTTTAAACTAACTTAAAATTGCAAAATGCTTAAATCAGTTTTAAGTATGACAAAATAACCATAGATGATACTTCTAATATCCATTGAGTGAAGTAATATTGTTCACATAACTTTCTTTTGTAAAAAGCAATAGACAAATAACTTACTGGAAAAAAACTATTTTCAATCACTTATAAAATTTGTCTACTTATCATTTTAAATTAAAAATACTGCAAATCTCTTCTTATATAATGATAATTTTTTCAAATTAGTTAAACAGTACGTGATGTCCTTTTCTAAGAAATATGAGAATAGTATGGTAGATTAGATGGTCAAACATGATTATGAAAAAAATGACTATTTCATAATCCTCACTTTTTAGGATTATGGATTAAATCAATTTAAAATTTTTTGAGACATTAAATCTCTTAATCTTTTTGTTAAACGTCCACATACCTGATTAAATCAGGTTTGACCATCTTAGAATCAATCCAAAACACCCCTCTAATTGTAAATAATCCCCGGCTGTCCAAGACACATGTCAACATCAACGAAAGCACGTCCATAGAAGAGATGTAAAAGCGACACATGTCAACATCAATGAAAGCACGCCCATAGAAGAGATGTGAAAGCGATTCTTATCATATTTTCAAAATTCTCTGTAGCACCAAATCTAACACCTAGAATTTAGGCTAGCATAGTTTAGTACCTATATGTAAGTGTAAATTATTTGTTTACCTAAAAATACCCGTGTTGGATTGTACTTTTTGATGTTATGATATGCTTCAAACATTGTTTTCAAGAGAATTACACGTGATTTTATGATGAAGGTAATCTCTCATTTTTCACGAGTCTAGGTTTTTATAATTTAACTTAGACATGAGTAGCTAGATTAGTTCAATTAGAGTAAATTAATTAATTCAGCATTGAAAAGAACTTAAATTCAAGTAAAACACGCAAAAAATGAGCCCAGAATGCTAAAACGCAGTCAAATATGTTCCGTCAGGATGAACTAGCAACATCTTGTGTATTCTAATCCGTCTTTGCTTTTTACTATGTTGTATTTCATGTTTAATTATTGAAAATTTTCAATTATTACCAAAAAGAGGCAAAAAAGTAAAAAGAAAAAAAAAGAAAAAAAGGTAAAAGACAACTAGTCAAGTACATCAACCTTCATATTTACACGTAGTTGTCGGAGTGTTTGGACTTGGGACTTCAAATTCAAACCATTGACATAAGTAGTGACGTTTGCTCCCTCCTTTTCTGCTTAAACCACCCACACTGCTACAAGTATATCACTGGCTAATTAAGAGGATCCAATTCCCATTTCCAACATCTTCCCCTTCGTCTCCTTCTCCGGTCAATCCACACTACCACTGACTAGCTAAACATTATGTCAGGCCCTCAATGCTGTGAAAACCCACCAAGCTTGGATTCAGCCAGTGGAGTAGGGAGTGTTCAAGAGCTTGGAGGGCTGAAAACCTATGTCACTGGCTCCCAAGATTCCAAGCGTGCCATCCTTCTTATCCATGACGCTTTTGGTAACGACCCTTATCATTTCATCATCACCTTTGCTCAGTTTCTTGAATTCTTGGATTAGTTTTATGATTACTAAAAAGTAGATGAATCTTGACTTAGACCGAATTACAGGGATTAATTGTTGATGCAGATTAACTGGATATTATAGGAATTGAGTATCCACACACCCCCCAACCCCCAACCGACCCAGTCGGGTGGTGTGTGTTTGTGTGTGGAAGGGTTTTCCTTTGCTTTGGAATCATGAACACATATATGTACTGTGTGATTGAATCTGAGCATCTGACTGCCTCTTACGATTAAATTCTGTGTTCATTTGTAGGATATGAAGCTCCACTTTTGAGGTACGCTGAGTAATTTTGCTACTTCCAATTTTTTATTATCGTCCCTGTTTGACTGCATGTTCAAGCTTAATTGGTTAAAAAGAACCAAGTTCTTAGAGAACAAAGGGCATTTTTCAACCAGCTAGAATGAAGAATTCTCTTTTAAAAATTGCAACTAGAGTGCATATGTTGACTGAGAAGGACTGACTAATGATCCAAGCGACGTGTTTTGAATTAAGGCAATGATTAGACTCATTGATTGTTGCACACATTTTGCTTTCAATCAGTTCTATGTTCTCCTCCCTCTTACCTGTATTTGATTCGTTCTCTCTTGGTATGCTGGGTGTAGAGAAATAACCAGTTGTAACATTAAGTCAATTAAAGAACTGAAATACAAAAACTTTGGAACATAACCTTTGTGAAACAAAGTTTCATTTGTAAGCAATTCAGTACAAAAACTTTGGAACATAACCTTTGTGAAACAAAGTTTCATTTGTAAATCATCAATCTAGAATTGCTTACGCTTCTCCATTCACAAACTGTTGCTGAAATATTTTGATCACTGATCAGAGTCCAAAAGGTGCTAAGCACTAACTGCATAAACAAAATGTGCCCCAACCCTTGCTTATTACCTGGGTTTAGACTTTTTGTCACGATCTAGAAGTTGCAAAGACTCATGGGTTGTTTACGTAGCTTTGTTATCTAACCGAGCCAGAATTTCATGAGCAGCATTAATTCCTTGTGTCCGCCTTCTTGTTTTCTTTTTACAAAATTGCACCTTTACTAAGGAGACATAAGTCACTTGGCTTTGTGTCATATGTGGCATTTGTAATACATGAATGACTAGCCCTTTACTCGTAAACATAGTAGTCGAATTAAGATACATATCGGGTATTTAAATTTCAGTTTTGCATATCGCATTTTGTATCGTTAGATACTGTTCGACTTCTTTCAATGTAACATTGTTTTCAAACATGCTAATAGCAGATATATATTGGCAAATAGAAAAGATTATATAGGAGATTAACCCAATGCATGAATAGAACAACCAAACGGAAAACCATAGCAGTGCTTTAACTTGTGATGTATAATACAAAAAATCGAAGACACAACTAATGGGATATGAAAATCCAAAAAAATTAAAGCTGAAGCCTACCTTAAAACAGATTCTGTAGTTACAAATAAAATCAACGCATGATAGTAAATCACGGTCTGGTAGCTAATACCAGTAAAATTTGACAGCTTAAGAGAAAAAGAAGAAGGAACAAGAACTTAAGTACACGTTCAAAATTTAAGGCAAACAGTTCACATTCGTGCTTGAAATTGTTCACACTTGTGCAGCGGCTAAATTCTAATAATAGATGAGTACCAAGAGAAAATATTTGAGCAAGTAGCAAATGAACTGATCGTATCGTATTTGCATGTCATTAAATAAGTATTGGTGTACCGTAAGATCCTTTGTTTATTTTGATGACATGCTAGTTCGTGTAATTCTACGCAAGAATCATATCGTTAGCTTAATATTGTTTATCATAAGATACTGATAACTATGCTCATAAATTATAATAATTCCGCTGGTATTGGGTGTAGTACCAGTATTGTATGAACATATCTCCCTTTTGCAGATCTTAAGTTCGCCATCTGATTGTTTTCCTGCTCGCGAGATAAATAGATCACCTCTGATAGGTTCACAAGCCAAGCTACCTTCTTTCTTAGAGTCTCCACCTATGCCTTCATTAACTAGTTTAGTAACTTAAGATGTGCACCTTCAGAAAGTCTTTCATTTACATGAATGTCATTAGAATTTATCTCTACTTTTCACTTACTGTGTTGTTGATTCTGTCGCAAAAAAGAAAACTAGCTGACAAAGTCGCAGCTCTGGGATTCTTGGTGGTGGTTCCTGATTTTCTCTACAGCGATCCTGTTGATGTTGATAATCCTCAGTTTGATCGCGAGGCGTGGCTAAAGGCTCATTCAACGGTGTGATTCTTACTTTACTGTTATGTTAAAGATCTGTGTGTCCATAGTAAAACATAACGTCAATATATTGAATTCCTTTAGAGTATGTTTGGATGAACAATTTTAAAATACCACAAAGTTTGGAATCCCTTCATGTTAAAATCCTTAAAACTCGGAATTTGCAAAGTTCAATTTTTGGCAACTTTTGTATAACGATTATTGGTTTTGCAATAAATAGATTATAAATTAATTGCTGAAATAAAAACCAAAAATAGATGACTGGTTAAAAAGAGGAGAGAGAAGGGTCATGAGCGGCTGGAAAAGCAGAAAGATGTGGCACAAAGAATGGGTTGAATCCGGATCTGACAAAATCTTGTCTGGAGTGGTTTCTTCAACTGGGTATTTTGGTCCCCCAAATCTCTCTTTTAGATCCCTTATGGAATTTCACAAATTCTCTTTAGTTATTGCACAAAAGTTGATTTCCTTCAAGATACTCTAAAATCCTTAACTAACGTGAAATCCCCAGTTGAAATTCCTCATCCAAGCACTCTTAATGGTCTTTATGGGAGATAACGACTGGCCTTTGAGTGACCCAATTTCAAGTGGGGAAACACTCTCCAGGTCTTATGTTCAGCCATCTGGCCCTGTTTGGCAGGTTACTTGTCTAGCAGCATAGTCACCTTAACTAAATTTTAACTTACTACTCTCATAGGGCAAAGGGTGCGAAGATGCTAAGAAGGTAATTGCTGCTTTAAAGAGCAAGGGAGTGTCTGCTGTAGGGGCTGCAGGATTTTGCTGGGGAGGTTAGCTTTTGCTGATCATTGTCAACAACTAAGAGCATTCTTTTTATTTGAGTGACATGCGCATGATTTCATCTTGGTATGAAAAAGCTCTAATTATAAAAGTTAGCTGCTATCATATCCACATCTGGACTTTGTCTCAGGTGTGGTAGTAGTGAAACTAGCTAAGTTTGATGAGATTCAAGCTGGGGTTGTATTGCATCCTGGTCCTCTCACAGTTGATGAAATCAACGGTTAGTTTCCAGCTTCTCTGAGCACCCTTCATTTTTCCTCCCACTATATACTGATAACACGCATGTTGCTTTCAGAGGTCAAGATTCCAATTGCAATATTGGGTGCTGAGATCGACAAGTATACTTCACCAGAAGAAGTGAAACATTTTGGGGAGATTTTGTCAGCAAAACCCCATGTATGAAATGCCTACCTCAGCTGCAAGTCTATATAGAACTTCATTGAGTATTCACAAAGCTAATTTAGAGTTAATATGGCCTATTGGATCTTGACTTTAAAAGCACAAACCAGAATCTTCTCGTTATAAAGTACCGACTTGTCAGCATTTATAGGGTAATGCTCTGCTTCTCAATAAATTACCCCACATTTTGACTCCCAAAATTTAGAAGAGTTTTCGAAGGGTTAGAGATAGAACTTTTCCTCCAGCGCCCAAGTTATCTTAGAATTTGTCGAATAGTCGATTTTGTCATCTGTGGTGGAAGGAACTGTCATGTAAGAATTCCTCCTCCTTCAACCACTCTATATTTTGCAGGTTGAGAGCTTTGTGAAGGTTTTTCCTGGTGTTGCACATGGATGGGCAGTGAGGTACAATGCTGAGGATGAATCAGCTGTGAAGAGTGCTGAAGAGGCTCAGTTAGACATGTTAAACTGGTTGACCAAATATGTCAAGTGATAAAAGTTCTCTACATGAGTTTAAGAATAGACTTGTTTATTAGGAGGCAAACAGAGACTTCAGCGAACATTAGTTCTAGCTTACACTTGGCCTGTATGTTGTTTCCATCAGAGTCAGTCTGGTCAAGATTTGCTTCTTGACAGAATTTGTACTTCTTGTGAACTTCAGAATAAGTTCTTTTGGATCTCTCAAATCTGGTGCACAACTGTGATCTGCATGTCCAATTATTGATAGCTTGAAATTTACCTGATGCAGTTAGTACTCTAGTTATGAGCTCAGTTTTCAAATTGGATATTCATGTTGAAGCACTGGACCCGTAAGCTGTGGTGTCCCAACATAGCCTAAATTCTAGTTGCCCAAATTTTGTGAAGCATGAAGCAAGGAGGGTCCATTGTTCTAGGCGAATTGGGAATAGAAAAAATTGCCATTTTGCCCCCTCTATAGCGAATTTTGGCTGCAACTGTGTAGCATGATCGTGTACAACTCTTCATATAATGATTATTAATTGTTGCCAATATTATTAGTAATACTTTTATAGGCATTTTACTGACGATCTTTAGCAACGCTTATTTAGTGTCAATAATTAAAAGTAACTAAGCATATTTAACGATCAATATTTGTCGCCATGTCGGAGTGATGCAGCCAAAAGTTTTCCATTTTTCTTTTTGAAACCCACAACATGTTCCCAGTAGCTCAAGAAAGGAGATCGCAATTGAATGATTTCATCACTCGACATGTATTTTAGGTGGTTGGCTAAGAATGTCTGTTGCTCAAAGAGCAACAAGAATCACTCTCCAATTCTTACAAAATCCATATCACCTTAAAAAAGTATATATATTGATTTTACACGTTATTTTTGACAATTTTACTTTTCAAATAATACTTAGAAAATAAAAATCACCAACAAACAGTTAACAATGACATTCAGAAGAGGGTAACACGTGTGTGACCACCAATGTTTAGATGCTCTGTCAC
The DNA here is from genome assembly GCA_033065855.1 of Escallonia rubra. Taxonomy (NCBI): domain Eukaryota; kingdom Viridiplantae; phylum Streptophyta; class Magnoliopsida; order Escalloniales; family Escalloniaceae; genus Escallonia; species Escallonia rubra. The sequence continues at coordinate 130,440 of JAVXUO010001631.1, read as the reverse complement.
GGCTACTTTCTATTTTTGGATGAAAAAATGAATTTGTCTTTCCTTTGCGATTGACGTTAGCAATGATGCCCAACTTGGGTGACATTATTTGGTCACTTAACAGTCGTGGACCGGCCCTGACCACAAATTTTCACTATTAGTGTTTGACACTTTGGTGGAAAGTAAATATTGGACCATCTTAGATCATTAGTTACGCCTTATTTGGGACCGAATATGAGTTAATGCGATACAAAGAAAGAAAGAATTATTACATTAAATATTTATCGATCTTAGATAGTTTTGATTATTAATTCCTAATCCCTTAATATCTTCTGCCGAGTGAAATATCAAAAGGAAAATGTTAAGTGTAGATTACGTTCTTCATACTAAGGTACTATTATTTACTCCCTTCGTCCCACATAATTTGATTAATTTCGTTTTGCACCAGATTAATGATTTAAATGATATATTGTGTATTTCTCATTCTACCCTTAAAAGAGAAGAAGGGAAGAAAGTGAGTCAGGAGAGAGAAAATTAGTTAGCGGAATGTTAGATGAATAAAAACACGTAAGAAAGTAGCACAACAGAGAAAATGAGTTAATGGAAATTTAAGTGTGAAGACAGAAAAATAGAATAAAAAAAGGGTAAAAAGGATAAATATGTAAAAGTAACTACATAATCTTTCTTAATTTAGAAATGAGCAATTTTTATGGGACGGACTAAAAAGAAAAGTTGATCAAATTATTAACATGTTAACTAATTTTTAACGTGTCATGAATTTCGCCACGTACATAGTCTTTTGTTCACCCTTAACCTGAATTACTTTCACTTTTGTTTTGGTATGCTATAGAGGAGTTTTCCCTAAGAGAGTCGCGCTTGGGTAAATAATTTCTTTCTAATGTAATTATCATAGTCATTGACAAAATAAAATGTATCACAAGAGACTAATCATCAGTTGTTTCTTTGTGCGATGTATCTCTTAAACTTTATGTTAAAGTGATGAAAAATGCTAGACCACATTGCCACGGAAAATGAGAGACTCCCCAACCAAGAAGCATAGGGAATACCCTACATGGAATGGCATAAATAACCCCGTTCTGAAAATTTTTAGTTGTGATTTGAATTATAAGAAAATAGCTATAACTTTTCTTTCTGCAACAATTAATTAGCAATTATTAGTTATCGTTATAAGGCAACAATTTTGAGTTTTTATCCTTAATAATCCATTTTTAACACTTAATTAGTTCTTTACCCATTTTGAACCTTATTTACATATCTACCTCACTTTTAGAAATCGTGATTCCAAACAAAGATTTTAAGCGAATAAAACGTAGTTCCAAACCACGTTTTCAAGCAAACCTTATTATGAAATCTCTGTTTGAAAAAGATTTCTTTCAATTTTGTTTATATTAGATAGATAAAACTAAACATATTGAAAACGTAGTCTGGAATCACGTTTTCTTCGCTTGAAATTTTTATTTGGAACCACGATTTTCAATAGTGGGATAGATAAGTAAACAAAATATAAAATAGAGTAAAGAAGTAATTTAAGTATTAAAAATGAATTACTTAAGTGCAAAACCTCCAACAATTTTATAATGAAAATTCACTGAACAATAATACGAAAATAAGTATAAAACAGAAGAATCAAGAAGAATCCTGAACCAGTAACGGCAGCCCGAAGTTTATACACACACACACACACAGAGGAAAGAACGTCGGTGAGTGTCTGTTGAAACTGATACGATTACTTGTCAAAGGTTTAGAAATGTCAGGACCTCAGTGCTGCGAAAACCCACCAGTCCTCAGTTCAAGCAGTGGAGCAGGGAATGTAGAAGAGCTAGGAGGCCTTAAGTCTTACATTTCTGGCTCCCCTGATTCCAGCCTTGCTGTTCTTCTCGTTTCTGACGTATATGGTAAATTGCTCTAATGCCAACGCTCTCTGCACTTCTCTTTGATTCTTGTTTCAATTCTATGATCTGGGTACTTCTTAGTTTTGTCTTAATTTGTGTGATTAGCCTGCACTATCACAACTGGGTGCTGCTTATTTCATCGTCATTTCATTGTCTTCACTTCAATTTTGCATTTGGGAGTTGAGAAAATAGCTATTTTCATCTGACTCCTTTTTCTTTCGGGATAGAAGGAACTCTTCTTTCTGAACTCAAGACTAGGTTATGGTCTAGCCGTCTAGTAGTAAAAAATCCGTTTTTCCAAAGATTGGAACGGATATATATATTCCTTCTATGGTGATTGTTTGTTGAGTAACAGATGAAACTATTGGAGAATGTGCCCGACGTGAATATGACTACTTTGAACAGTAATAGAGATGACGTGGCATGACATTTGGGCCGGATTGAGAAGCAGTTAGGGGTTACACATTTGCAGTTCTCCCATCTCGTCCGTTGATTATACTTGTTCCATGTCGTATCTCTTACCAATGTAACGTCTCTTTATTCACATGACAAGGAGAAAAAGGTTTAGTGTCTCATGAAAGATGAGTTTTTAGGTGAAAATTTTGGGTCTTTAGATATTTTATACAAGGCATGTCTACTTGCTATCTCTTGTCAAGCTTGGCTTTGATGATTATTTTCATCATATTTTAATTAAAATTGTATGGGTTGATTGGGCAGGATATGAAGCTCCAAACTTGAGGTATGGTTAACTCTCAACTCTGTTTATGCCAATAATTAGTGCATCCTTTTGTCACCCGGCTAGAAATTCTGTTCTTACAGATCCAGGAATACTAGTTATTTCACTACTCAAACATGCGATTTTTAATTTATACAAGGCACGTCACTTGGGAAACAACTAATATTTGCTTGCTTATATTCTAAAGGACCAGGAGTGCTTGTTTTTTTCGAACTTTGGAGGGAGAAATAACAAGGCTGTTAGCATAGCCTGTTCGTGGTGAAACAGTCACCCCAATCTGGGAAAAGAACCCTTTCATGATCTTACATAATGCTAGTAGGTCTAATTGATTGATTAGAAGCAGACATGGGAAATTGATTTGCTTCTGCACAAATGTTTTCTTTTCTTTTAGTTTGCAAGTGACAAATTGTTTAATATTCTTTTGGTTTTCCCCTTGACTTGGTTACATCTCTGCTTCTTGTTACTGCCTGTTCTACGGTAACCTTTCCTTAGTCTAATTGTGGCCCCCTTTTAAAAACACGCTATATTGGATGCTATAATGGATTTAAAGCTATGAACAGAGAACTGTTGGTTCTTATCTCCTCGCATGCCTTTCTAAGACCTAATGTGCATAATTAATCCGGGGAAAGTCAATATCTCGTCCAATTGGACTTACAGCTACGAGGTTGAAGGTTCAAATTTGAGGCAGTCTGTGGAAATAATGCCTACTATCTCATTATTCGGTAATTGGTGAAAGTTCGGGCTAAGAACAGTGAGATTATAGGTTTTGAAAAAAATTTATAGGTTGGAATCGAAGGGTGCTTTCTTAGTTCAAATAGTTGGACTATTGGTTTTCTTTGCACCTGGCAGTTATAATTTCTTGTTTGGCGGTTGTCCGTCTGGTGAAGTGGCCAACAAATACGTTTTAGAGGTTCAAATATGGGGGGCGGTCACTTATTCAATCTAATGTCGTACGAAATCAGAGGGTGACTCTCAGCCGTTCATGTTGACTGATAATAACTATTTGGGTTCATAGACTTTGAATATAAGCACCAGGATATCTCCTTCCCAGCTGATGTACAAGTGCAAGCTTCCACACAATGCTTAGTCAGCTAGAATCAGGGGTCAAGCCTTAGGTCTGTGCTAGAGTCGAGCAGAACAGTGGTTTGATAGCCCTCAGAGGAAGCGGGTGGAGTGGCTCTAACGAGGAATTGGTTAAGATCGAATTTCAAAAATAGGGTAGGGTGGAATTTTGGGTTCATTAGTTTGCTTAATTTCGTACTTTGACATGATGTTTTTTCCTTATTCAGTTATTCTTACTTTCAATATTGACCCAGGTGCTCAGTATTATTTGTGCATTCTATAATATTGTCACAAGAGACCATGTTATTAGTTAATGGGTTGGTGAGCAAACTATAGAATATTGAAAATGACTCAATTGGGTTACATTTTTCCTTCAGAGCAGATCCTGAAAGGCCACCACTCTTTTGGCTTTAGAGCTTATAGCTTTGTAGAGTGCTGTAATGCCACAAAATTTTGCCTATGTTTTTTGTTTCTAGGCCTGCGCCATGATAGAGGAGCACCAAGATTTTGTTCCTCTGAGCGATTTAGAACAAGGGTGCCTACTTTCCCACGTGATCTTCAATTAGCCCAAGGAACTGTTCAGCCAAACGGCAAGCTACAATCAGCACCCTAATGCAAAATGTTACTTGACGTTTGGAGGTTTATGCCTATGCATGCAATAACGACCGTGTGCTCATGCTTGAGGATGTCTACAGTCTTGGCTTAATGAGCACCAGCTGGTGTGTGTGCATACATGACTGACATGCAATTTATAATTTTGCACAATCCTAAGAAACCTTTCTTCAGCATAAATGCCATCGCGATCATCAATATGATGGATTGCAATGTGACTATACCTTTTCCAAAGCTAATCGCACCAGCTTTCGACTATGAAGGAAGCTTGCTGATAAAGTTGCAGCTGCTGGATTCTACGTGGTGGTCCCCGACTTCCTTCGCAGAGATCCCTATGTACCTGAAAATGCGGAGAGGCCTTTGCAAGTTTGGATTAAAGAGCATGGAGCGGTTAGATCTATCTCTCTACCTCTTTTCAAATTGCTCCTGATTTAGAATTGAAGTCAAAAGTGTAATTTTAAGTGACCAAAATTTTCAGATTTGCTGTGCCCTATGATTCAGCTGGCTCATTCATATTGTGTTTCTACTTAGAGCTATGAATGTTTGTAAAGGTTGATATCCATGGTGTATTATGATTTCACCACTTAGCTGGTGACCAGAACTTCAAGGGCTTTGTATGTATGTGTCAGGCAAGTTGCCTAATGGAAGGCCTTAGGCCTGTTGCCTGAGAAACATAAATGGAAAAAGGATTATTAGCACTTGGAAATAAGATACTTTGTCCGCTATCTGTCTCTCGTTCACTGTTGGAAACCATCCTAAAAGGGTCTTGCTGAAGTTCCTCCTCATTCTACTACATTCTATTTACGAACTTGCCACCGTTTTCCAGTGATCTCGTCAGCAAGCTAGTTTATATTCCATTTCATCTTAAGTTGTCAGGCCAAATTGTTCAATGGGGTGCACTGAGAACTACTGTAATTCGGGGGAGTGGGAAAGTTGGTGGTGGTAGGTTGTTGGAGGAGGAGGGGGGCGTGGGGGAGGGGGGTGGTTGGGTCACTCATCATGATAACGTGGTTATAGTTTTTGCCACACGAGCAATTTGACTGAGGTACAGCATATTCAAAGAGAGTATGGATAATGTGCTGTTCAATAACATGTAGGTGACTAGGTGGCTATACCTTTGGTGTTTTTGCAGGATCAAGCTTTTGAATGTGCCAAACCAGTCATTGAAGCTATAAAAAGCAAAGGCGTAACTAAAGTTGGATCTGCAGGCTTCTGCTGGGGAGGTGAGATTTTCTTGACTGCTGTCTTAAGTTGAAAGAATGTCATGGCATTCCACTTTCACTGTTACAAGTGATTCTTAGAAACAATCGCATTTATTGGGCTAAATTCAACTTCTTGAATCCTCATCAGCCAAGGTTGTGGTGGAACTTGCAAAGTATTCTTATGTCCTAGCTGCAGTGCTGTTGCATCCGTCATTCGTCACTGTAGATGATATTCACGGTACGTTAATAAAAACCAATTTTAAGTCATGTTGTAACTTGTAATGTCAATTTGCTGGTCAAGGAAGGGAACTTGAATGAAGCTGGCCACTTTGGACGATTCTGATAGCAAGTGGATTGTTACTGGCTTTGCTTTTCTTTAAGAATAAGATTTATTATATTTGGCCTTTTGTTCTTATGCTTTGAATGCGTAGAATTTGGGCATGATTGTTTCTTCTATCAGGGAGAGGTTATGGTCCCTGGGCCGAAGGTGATTTGGATATTTGTTGAATGATCAGTATTTGGTGCTATTTTCAGGAGTTAAGGTTCCAATCTCCATACTGGGTGCTGAGATTGACAAAATGTCTCCACCGGAGCTCCTGAAACAGTTTGAGGCCACCCTAAATGCTAAGCCCGAGGTAGGAGTTCCATTTGTTTAATTCATTTGGACATTGATATGACAGGTCCATTTGTAGCGATCAAATTGTCATATTCTGTGTATCTAGTTTTACTCTGGCTTCTTTTTTCCTTATCTCTTGGTAGGAAACATTATTTTCTCTTTGATTACTATATGTCCCGGAGTTATAATATGGTTACATTTTCTTCATTCATAAATGGCTTTGGAGGTCAGAGGTCAGATTCAAATATGTATATCAGTCGGCGACTCTCGCGCAATGTGGTTGAACTTGAATGGTTTTGGATGTAAATCTTGGTTAAAATCTCTCTATGGAGCTTTATGCTTTGAGCAATCATAGTAACGCTACTCTGACATCAAACGGGCTGTCATTAAATATGACTTACAGCCTATACCATAAGCACGTGAATAGGGCCTGTTTCCCTTCGCTACGGCATTTTCCCAGTGAAGAGTGTATACCAGCTTCACTCTTTCCTGTTCACAGATTTCAAACTAATTCTTGTACAGTAGGGAATGACCGTGCTAGAATATGCACAGAAGGGATGTGCAAGATAAACTTTGACTAGAAGTTCGGGTTTATATCTTTCTGCACTCGTATAATTACACATACCTTCCTATGTCGTTGATGAGTAATCTCATTATGGATACCACGTAAATACCAATGTATGTCATCTGCAGGTTGACGGGTTTGTGAAGATATTCCCTGGGGTTTCGCATGGATGGACCATGAGGTACAAGGTTGAAGACAAAGCGGCTGTGAAATCTGCGGAAGAGGCTCACAAGGATATGTTAAATTGGTTTGTTAAGTATCTCAAGTAAGAAACCTTTCACCTGGTGCAGTTAACTAGGGGCTCAAGGACTTTAAAGTATCTTTAGTCAAGAGCATCGTCCAAAATAATGTAATATCCATAAGTTATGTTAACTGGACGTGGAACTTTACGATCCTTATGAGCTGAAATGACTCATGCGGCCGATATGTTTTGGGTGTGACGTCTATTGTTAATTAATCTTGTGCATGACCAATACCATTCTACCTAGAAATACCGTTCATCAACCTAGAAAGAACCGTTTGTTCATGTCGTTCAACTTAACTAGCGCCATTTTCTAACACAAATGGCAAATACAGAGCTTCGGTAATCATGTTAGTGTTTGGTTTCGACATCCAAGTCAGCACAGTGGCATACAACATACGCAAAACACAAATCACCCATGAGTTAGCTGAATTTTCTGTCTTTAAATCCTTATTCCTTTTCTCCCAATTGTGGTCTTCCAGAGCAGTTCAGAATCGAGCATCATCTGATATTCCCTTCCTCCCCCCAACATACATTTGGACCCTTCCGTTTAAAGAACTTAAGAGTTGGCAACCTGTAAAACTGGGGCTTCATCAAACAGTTGAGCATAATGAAATACTAATTCAAAACAAAATCAGGGGAATAACTCGGGATTGCAACCGTACATGGCTTCTTCACCGTGGGTACCGTAGTTGACAGCAGTTGAAAACCGCCATTAATGAGAAACTTGAGGAAGCTGAAATAGAGGTGTATGCGTAAGACACCAATGCTCGAATGAAAGAGAAATCAAGTGTGATTGTGAGAGAGATTTGAGTTATGGAAGAGATTGAGATTTGAAAGTGGAAGAAAGACTTGGCTCCCAATGGCAAGAGCTAAAGTCTTAAGGCATTCTTGGTAATTGGCAAGAGCAAAATCCAAGGCGTTCTCAGTATTTTAAGTGTGAATTATTGAGAATGTCTTGGATTTTTTTTTTGTACGCAAATTAAAGAGCTTTTCAATTTGCCCTTTAGAGAGAGGAAGGGAAGAAAGTCGGTTAGGAGAGAAAAAAATGAGTTAGGAGAGTGTTAAATGTGAAGAGAAAAAATAAATAAAAAAATGTAAGAAAGTGGGTGAGGAGAGAGAAAATGAGTTGGTGGAGATTTAAACGTGGAGAGAGAAATAGAAGAAAAAAGAGTAAATATGTAAAAGTACTTGCAAAATCTTTCTTAATTTAAGAATGAACAACTGTTTTGGGACGGTTCATAAGAAAAAGTTGATTAAATTATGTGGGACGAAAAGAGTATATGTTTGGGAGTGTACATCATAAAATCCCGTGTGTAACTCCAGAACAAAAGCTACATGTCTATAGCTGATAATGATGATGCGCTGAATATGCTTACCAGACCATGGAACAAAGAGAAATCGTCTACCCATTTGGTTTTACTTCGACTTTTGGGTACTCAGGAAGGTCGGATGTTCTTGTGGAATCTGCTGACTGGGTTTTACAAGAAAGCATTAATCTATGGGTACTTATGTTATTCCGAAGAAAATTTCACGTTCGGTGTTTGCTACGACTCGTCTTCTAATGTCTACAACGTAGTAGTGGCTGGCAAGTCCGGTGTAAAATGTTCTATTGAATAAAATTGGTTACATTAGTTCTCAATACACAAGTCCATTTATAGACAAGTTCTATGGTGGTATTTACGGCAAATTAAATAATGCAAAAGTGAATAGCTTGATGGCCAAGTATCTTTCGGAGCAAGTAATGTTCTTGATGACCAAGTAAACTTGGACAAAGTTCTATAGTGGTATTTGCAACAAATTAAATAATACAAAAGTGAACAGCTTGATGGCCAAGTATCTTTGGAGCAAAGTGACGTTATTGATGACCAAGTAAACTTGGTGTAGTGGTCAAAAGTAGACTTGGTGCCCAAGGTCTTTTTTGGTTAGAACACCTGGTATCCGGACATCATATTGGGAGCCAACTAATTCGGGTTCGAACCGGGCAGGACCACATGGGCGGCAAAGCTCTCCCTACAAAGTTTTAGCTCGCAATCTTCACGATTAGTGTTTGACATTTAGTTGAGAAGTAATTATTTTACCATTTTGGATAATTAATTGTGATTATTTAGGACCCTGAGATGAGGGACTCATGCTATATACAAAGAGAGACAAAATTATTGCATTATTATACATCTATCCGTTCTAGATGGTTGGTGGTTATTAGTTCCTATCACTTAGTATTTTCTACTCATTGAAATGTCAAAAGGAAAATGATAAATAAACTAGCCCCCTTGAGGTGTAGACTACATTTTTTGTATTAAGGTACCATCAATTATTAACATTATGATAATTAGCTTCTAACGTGTCATGAATTTTGTGACCAACGTAGTTTTTTTTCACCCTTTAGCTGAACTACTTTCAATTTTTTGTTTTGATATGCTTATTGGGAAGATTTCTTAGGAGAGTTGCACCCGGGTAAATAATACCTTTCTAATGTAAATATCGTGGTCACTGACCAAATAAAATGCATCACAGGAGACTAATCATCAGTTGATTCTCGCGAGATGTATTTCTTAAACTTCATGTTGAAGCGATGAAAAATGCTAGAACACATGTCACGGCTAATGAGAGACTCCCCAACCAAGAAGTACTGAGAATCTTCTACATGGAACGGTATAAGTAATGCCGCTTTAAAAAGTTTTAGCTATTAACTGGATTGTTTGGAGATAACTTCTCATATAACAATAGTAATTGTCTTAAATGCTTTTAGTATATTTTATTTAATGATACTAAAAAGTACGGTTAGAAATATTAATAAAAAAATATTTAATAATTATTAATTACCGTTAAGCGGGGCAAATAATTTTTCAATGAAAATTTACTGGACACTAAAAGCCAAGATAAACCCTGAACCAGTAACGACAGCCCGAACAAGTTTAGTATATAAAGAACGGCACACAGACAAGAACATCGGAGAGTCTGTTGAGACCGATCGGATTACTTGTCAAAGGTGTAGACATGTCAGGACCTCAGTGCTGCGAAAACCCACCAGCCCTCAGTTCAAGCAGTGGAGCAGGGCATGAAGAAGAGCTAGGAGGCCTCAAGTCTTACATTTCTGGCTCCCCTGATTCCGGCCTTGCTGTTCTTCTCATTTCTGACGTCTTTGGTACTTGCTCCTCTCTTTGATTCTTGTTTCAGTTCTATGATCCTGGGTACCTCTTAATTTTGTCATAATTTGTGTGATTAGCCTTTCTCTCTGCAAGTGGGTACTGCTTATTTCGTAGTGATCTCATTGTCTTCACTTCAATTTTGCAACTGGGGAGTTGGGAAAATAGCTACTTTCATCTGACTCCTTTTTCTTTCGGGATAGTCGTAAAAAAATCCGTTTTTCCAAAGATGGGAACAGAAAAATGTTCCTTGTACGTTGATGGTTGAGTAACAAAAGCTGCTGGGAATGTGCATGATTACTTTAACGGTAATAGAGATGACGTGACATATGGACTGGATTGCGACGCAATTAGGGGTCACACGTTTGCAGTTCTCCCATCTCGTCCGTCGATTGTACTTGTACCATGTCATGTCTCTTACCAATGTAACGTGTGTTATTTCCATGAAACGGATAAAAAGGTTTAGTGTCTCATGAAAGATGAGTTTTTAGGTAAAATTTTTGGGTCTTTAGATATTTTATACAAGGCATGTCTATTTGCTGTGTTGTCAAGCTTGATTTTGATGGTTATCTTCATCATATTCTAATTAAAATTGTATGGGTTGATTGGGCAGGATATGAAGCTCCAAACTTGAGGTATGATTAAGTATCAACTCTGTTTATGCCAATAATTAGTGCATCCTTTTGTCACCCGGCTAGAAATTCTGTTCTTACAGATCCAGGAATACTAGTTATTTCACTACTCGAACATGCGATTTTTAATTTGTACAAGGTATTATCACTTGATTTAGCGGGAAACAAGTGATATTTGCTTAGCTGATTTTCTAAAAGGCCAGGAGTGCTTGATTTTTTCGAACTTTGGAGGGAGAAGATAGGTGAAATGACAAATGACCCTCCTCAAGTATTTCGGGTTTGTTGGTTGACTCATTCGGGTATTAATTTCGAAAATTCGCCCCTTTATCTATTAATTGCTGCAATTGAGTCCACTTGACCCTTTTTGAACAATTAATTGAAGAATTAGCCTGTAAAAAGACAAAAATACCCATGTCTTCATCGAATCATTCTTATTCCTTACCTTTCTCTTCCTCAGTTCTTCGTCACTAATTCAAACGTTGCCACAACCACCAAACCCACACCACCCAGAACTCAAGCGCCACCACTGCCACAACTACAACCACCCCCAACTCAAGCACCATCACTGCCAACTGCCATCATTCCTTAGATTTATCTTCCTCAGTCCTTTGTCAACAACTCGAGCGCCTCCACCATCACCACATCCACAACCATCCCTAGCTCAAGCATAACCACGACCATGCTCCAACTGCCGCCACAAAACTCATTGGTACCACCACCAACCAGGGGCGGAGCCACCCCATGACCAAAGGGGGCATGGCACCCCCCAGATTTTGCAAAATTTCTTTTCAATTTTCGTATAATGAATAATTATATTTAAAATTTAAAATATTTATAAAAATATTATTATATTGTAAAATTAATGTATTAGGATTTTATTTTATTGTGTTTTTAAGTTTTTGTGCCACTGACCGTTATAATTTTTGTCTTTCTCGTTTCCTTATTCCATCTTCATTCTTTTAAATTTCGAATTTCATATCTTCATATTACAAAGAAAAATGAAGTAATCAAGGTTAGTTCTTTTTCTTATTTTAAATTCTTATAGTATGTTAACTTATATTCAATACAATTAGTAATTGTTGTTGACTAACCTTAACAACTTAAATAAATCACTATGAATTGAAAAATTATATGATTAGTAATTAAATTGAACAATTTATTTTGCACTTAATGTATTCAATAATGGCGCGAATTCTTTTACGTTAGTCATCAAAAATTTTTTTTTTTGACTTTTTTTTTGGGTCCCCCAATAGCACTTCCTGAATCTGCACCTGCCACCAACCGCTAACTCCAACCACCAACGAACAACCACCGCTAACGAACCCAACTGCCTACCCCAAGAGCCACCACATAGCCATCTCTCTACCTACAAACCCCATATCAATCGTCGAACGACCTGCTTGCAACACCACAAAACCGTCGCCCATCACCATCAACAGAACCCACCCCAAAATATCCCGTCCACCTGCTACCCTAACAACCACCACAGCCCCCGCCAACGGCGCCACACCCATAACCTCCAACGCCGCTAGCGAGCCCATCCTAACTACCACCAAACTACCTACTTGCAACACCACCAAACCGTCGCCCATCATCATCTAAGAGATTCAGGTTTTGTTTGTAGATTGTTGATGTTTTTGGAGGTGGGTTTGAATGGGCCAGGGGTGAAGTTTGATGGCAGCGGCGGGGTGGGGGAGAAGAAAGGGGCCCTGGGTAAATGATGGTTGTGGCGGGGTTGGGAATCGGTGGCGGCGAGTGAGGTGGTGGAGGAGCTGAAGATGGAGTTCGACTAAGGTGGTGACTGGGATCTTGTTGCCGATGGCAGTCGAGTGAGGAGGTGGCAGGAAGGGACTGAGGGATGGGGCATTGGTTTGATTGGCTGCAGCAAGGGCGGGGGGAGGGAGGGTGTTGTTGGTTCTTTGATTTATTCTTTTTTTTTCCTTTTCACAAAGAAACTTTGGCATTTTGGAAAGGGCAAATTACACCTATGTCCCTGAGATTAGGGTATAGTTACAGTCAAGGACATTAAGTTTTAAAATGTAACATACCGTGACCAAACACTTTTAAAATGTATCAGCCGTGTCCAATTCGTCAGGGTTCCGTCCAAAAATTATACTTTTTGTATGATGTCATCAATATGTATTTTTAAAATGACGATACTACCCCTTGTACTGTATATACTTAATATTTTTTAAAAATTTAAATTAAAATTTCAAGCCTTAATTTAAAGTTACAATTAGGGTTTTGTTGAAACCCTAATTTGCAAATTAGGGTTTTGTTGAAACCCTAATTTGCCAATTAGGGTTTCAAACCCCTAATTTGCAAATTAGGGCTTCAAAACCCTAATTTGCAGTGGCTTGGGGTGGGCGACGAGAAGAAATGCAGGGGAAGAGTGACGTCGCCGGCGATAAGTTTCGACGCCGGCAGGAGATTAGACGGGCAAGGGGGAGGTAGACAGGGTGGGCGGTGACAGGGTGACGAGGAAGGGGGAGGCAGGCGGGGTGCGGCGCTAGGGAAGGGGAGGAAGACGGGGTGGGTGGGCGACGGGAAAGGGGAGGAAGACGGGGTGGGTGGGCGCTGGGGAAGGGGAGGAAGACGGGGTGGGTGACAGGGAAGGGGGATGCAGATGGTGGGGGCGGGGGGTGGGGGGGTGGGGTGGGGGGGGGGTTAAGAGTAAAGTAAAGTTCTTTTTTTTTTAATGAAGTAATGGCCTTAGAAAAAAAATAAGGTTCCAACTGAGGGGCAATATAGTATTTTCATCAAAACCGTTAGGACTTTTAGGGTTCCGTTTGGTCAATGGATATAAGTGTAATTTGTCCAAACTATTGTCCTTACCTGTAATTACCCCTTAACCTCAGGGATATAGGTGTAATTTGCCCTTTGGAAAAAGTTAGGGGTATTTTTGGAGGTTCACGTCTAAATTTATGCGGATGTAATTATTGATAGATAAGGGAGTCAGTTGTCAATATTAATACTCGAGGGGTCGACCTGCAAATCCGAAATACTTGAGGGGAGTCATTTGTCGTTTCCCCGGGTAACTATTGATAAATAAGGGGATCAATTGTCAATATTAATACCTGAGGGGGTTGATCTGCAAACCCGAAATATTTGAGGGGGGTCATTTGTCGTTTCTCCGAGAAAATAACAAGGCTCTGACCTAGCCTTCTTCGCGGTGATACAATCACCCCAATCTGAGTGACAAATTGTTTAATATTCTTTTCTTTATTCCCCTTGATTTGGTTAGTTCTCTGCTTCTTGTTTACTGCCTGTTCTACGGTAACTCCTTCCCTTGGTCTAATTGTGGGGCCCTTTTAAAAACACGCTATATTGGATGCTATAATGGATTTAAAGCTACGGCCGGAGAATGGTCGATTCTTTTCTTCTTGCATGCCCTTATAAGACCGAATGCGAAATTTCACTACTTTATAGGATGTTAAGATATTGAATGTGCATAATTAATCCAGGGAAAGTGAATATCTCATCCAATTGGATTTAAAGTAAGAGGTTGAAGGTTCAAATTTGAGGCAGTCTATCTCATTATTTGGTAATCGGTCAAAGTTCGGGCTAACAACCGTGAGATTATAGGCTTAAAAAAATTGAAGGGTGCTTTCTTAGTTCAAAAAGTTGGACTATAAGTTTTCCTTGGACTTGGCAGTTAAAATTACTTGTTTTGGCAGTTGTCCATCTGATGAAGTGGCCAACAACCACATTTTAGAGGTTCAAACATGGGGGGCGGTCACTTATTCAATTTATTAATGTCATACGAAAGCAGAATGGGAGTCTCACCCGTTAATCTTGGCTAATAATAATAATAATAAGTATTTGGGTTCATAGACTTTGGATATAAGCTCCAGGATATATCCCTCCAAGCTGTGATGTACAGGTGCAAGCTTCCACACAATGCTTAATCAGCTAGAATCAGGGGTCAAGCATTAGGTCCATGCTAGAGTTGAGCAGAACAGTGGTTTGATTGTCCTCAGTGGAAGCGAGTGGAGTGGCTCTAAAGAGGAATTGGTTAAGATTGAATTAATAAGATAGGACAGGGTTGAATTTTGGGTTCATTAGTTTGCTTAATTTCGTACTTTGACATGATGTTTTCCTTACTTAGTTTATTCTCACTTTAGATATTAAGTCAGGTGCTCAGTATTATTTGTGCATTCTATAATATTGTCACAAGAGACCATGTTATTAGTTACTGGGTTGGTGAGCAAACTATAATATTTTGATAATGACTCAATTGGGTTACATTTTGCCTTCAGAGCAGATCCTGAAAGGCCTCACTCTTTTGGCTTTAGAGCTTATAGCTTTGTACAGTTCTGTAGTGTCACAAAATTTTGCTTATGCTTTTTGTTTCTAGGACTGCGCCATGATAGAGAAGCACCAAGATTTTGCTCCTCTCAGTGATTTTGATCTAGGGTAACTACTTTCCACATGATCTTCAATTAGCCCAAGGAACTGTTCAGCCAAACGGCAGGCTACAGTCAGCCCCTAATGCATAATGTTACTTGATGTTTGGAGGTTTATGTTTATGCACGCGATAACGGGTGTGTGCTCATGCTCGAGGATGTCTACACTCTTGCACATGGCTTAATGAGCACCAGCTGGTTTGTGCGCACAAATGCGCCTGCATACATGAATTGCACGACACTTATAATTTTGCACAATTCTAAGGAACCTTTCTTCAGCGTAAATGCCATCGTTATCATCATTATGATGGATTGCAATGTGACTATACCTTTTCGAAAGCTAATCCCATCAGCTTTTAACTATGAAGGAAGCTTGCTGATAAAGTTGCAGCTGCTGGATTCTACGTGGTGGTCCCGGACTTCCTTCGCGGAGATCCCCGTGAGCCTGGAGATAGTGAGAGGCCTTTGCAAGTTTGGATTAAAGAGCATGGACCGGTTAGATATCTCCTCTCACTACCTCTTTTCCAATTGCTCCTGATTTAGGATTGAAATCAAAGTGTAATTTTAAGAGACCAAAATTTTGTATTTGCTATGCCTTATGATTCAGCTGGCACATTCATATTGCATTTCTAGTTAGAGCTATAAATGTTTGTAAAGTTTGATATCCATGGTGTATTATGATTTCACCACTCAGCTGGTTTTACGTAAGATTTGTATGTATGTGTCGGGCAAGTTGCCTAATGGAAGGCCTTAGGCCTGTTGCCTGAGAATCATAAATGGAAAAGGATTATTAGCACTTGGAAATAAGATACTTTGTCCGCTATCTGTCTCTCGTTCACTGTTGGAAACCATCCTAAAAGGTTCTCACTGACGATCCTCCTCCTGCTACAACATCCTGTATGTCACGAACTTGCTGCTGTTTTCCAGTGATCTCGCCAGCGAGCTAGTTTACATTCCATTTCATCGCAATTCGTCTGACCAAATTGTCCAATCAGGTGCTCTGAAAATTAGTGTAACTTGGGAGAGTGGGAAAGTTGGTGGTGGTAGGTATCTAGAGGGTGGGGGGGGGGGGGGGGGGTGTGGTTGGGTTACTCATCATGATAACGTGGTTATAGTTTATGCCACATAGACAAGCAATTTGACTGAGGTACAGCATATTCAAACAGAGTATGGATAATGGTGTTCAATAACACGTAGGAGGCTATGGTGTTTTTGCAGGATGAAGCCTTTGAATGTGCCAAACCAGTCATCGAAGCTATAAAAAGCAAAGGTGTAACTAAAGTTGGCGCTGCAGGCTGTTGCTGGGGAGGTGAGATTTTCTTGACTGCTGTCTTAAGTTAAAAGAATGTCATGGCATTCCGCTTTCACAATTACAAGTGACTCTTACAAACAATCACGTTTATTGGGCTAAATTAACTTCTTGAATCTTCATCAGCCAAGGTTGTGGTGGAACTTGCAAAGTATTCGTATGTCCAAGCTGCAGTGCTGTTGCATCCGTCATTCGTCACTGTAGATGATATTCACGGTATGGATTGTTAATAAAAACCAATTTTAAGTCATGTTGTAACTTGTAATGTCAATTTTCTGGCCAAGAAAGGGAACTTGAATGAAGTGGCCACTTTGAACGATTCTGATAGCAAGTGGATTGTTACTTGCTTTGCTTTTCTTTAAGCATAAGCTTTATAATATTTGTTCTTTTGTTTTGAATGCATATAATTTGGCCATGATCGTTTCTTCTATCTCTTAGAGGTTGTGTCCGTGGGCCAAATGTGATTTGCATATTTGTTGAATGATCAGTATTTGGTGCTATTTTCAGGAGTTAAGGTTCCAATCTCCATACTGGGTGCCGAGATCGACAAAATGTCTCCACCGGAGCTCCTGAAACAGTTTGAGGCCACCCTAAATGCTAAGCCCGAGGTAAGAGTTCCATTTCTTTAACTCAATTTGGACATTGATATGACAAATGAAAGGAGCTCTCCTTCACTCGGCTTCTACTTTTCCTACATCTCTTGATAGGAAACAGTGGTTTCTCTTTGATAATGTATGCTCCAGATTTAGATTATGTCTACATTTTCTTCATTCATATATGGATTTGGAGGTCAAACGGTGATGCGTTTTCTCTTGTTTGACTGCCACGTATTTTGAGTGCATACCCCTCTCCACAAGACTTACTGTTTTCTCCTTCTTGTTTAGCAATTTATGGCATCTTAAAATGTCTTATTTATTGGTGCTTCTGAGTTGTCTTTGCAAAGGGGAGAAAATTGAGTAGAAGAAGAAAGAAAATGATAGCTCCTTCAGTTTCCCTTATGCCAACTGCCAAGCTAGACGTGAAAACTCGAATCAAGTTTTCTTATCTATATCGAAAGCTTTCTCGTTCACATTTAGAGATCGCCATTGTCGTCCGTCACATGTGCCGGATGTATGTATATCCCAATATGTAAATTAGTCAGCGACGCTCACGCGATGTGGTTGAATTTGAATGGTTTTGGATGTAAATCTAGGTTGAATCTTCCTGTGGAGCTTTATGTTTCGAGCAATCAATAAATATGACTTACAGCCTCTACGGCGTTTTCCCAGTGAAGAGTGTCTACCAGCTTCACTCTTTCCTGTTCACAGATTTCATACCAATTCTTGTACAGTATGGAATCAGCTTGCTAGAATATGCACATAAGGGATGTGCAAGAGAAACTTTGACTAAGAAATTCGGGTTTATATCTTTGTTCATTTGTACAATAACACATACTTTCGTATCCCCTTGATGAGTAATCTCATTATGGTATCACGTAAATACCAATGTATGTCATCTGCAGGTTGACGGGTTTGTGAAGATATTCCCCGGGGTTTCACATGGATGGGCCGTGAGGTACAAGGTTGAAGACAAAGCGGCTGTGAAATCTGCGGAAGAGGCTCACAAGAATATGTTGAATTGGTTTGTTAAGTATCTCAAGTAAGAAACCTTTCACCTGGTGCAGTTAACTAGGGGCTCAAGGACTTGGTTTGTTAAGTATCTTCAGTCAAGAGTATCGTCCAAAATAATGTAAAATCCATAAGTTACGTTAGACGTGGAACTTTATGATCCTTATGAACTGAAATGACTGATGCCGCTGATATATTTTGGGTGTGATGTCTATTGTTAAACCAATCTGGTGCATGACCAAATACCATTCAGCCTAGAAAATACCGTTCAACCTAGAAAACAGAAAACGCCGTTTGTTCGACCCACCGATATATCGTTCAACTTACAAATGCCATTTTCTAACACAAATGACAGATACAAAGTGTCCCTAATCATGTTAGTGTTTGTTTTCGACATCCAAGTCAGCACAGTGGCATACAACATACACAAAACCCTTAATACCTTCCAATTGTGGTCTTCCAGATCAGTTCAGAATTGATCATCATTTGATTCCCCCCCCCCCCCCCCCCCCGTGTCTTCAAATACTTCGTGTAAGCATTCATGCTTCATCAAACAGTTGAGCATAATGAAATACTAATTCAAAACAAAATCGGGGGAATAATTTGGGATTAATTGCAACCGTACATGGCTTCTTCACCGGGTATCGCAGTTGACGGTTGTTGAAAACCGTCATTGATGAGAAACTCGAGGAAGCTGAAATAGGGGTGTATGTGTGAGACATCAATGCTTGAATGAAAGAGAAATCGGGTGTGTGTGATTGTGAGACAGATTGAGATTCTGAAAGAGGAAGAACGTAAATTTGAGCAGAGCAAAAAGTAAAAAAATGAAGAGAAATAAAACTTGACCCATTTTTATACATGTCAGCACAACAATTTGCAAGACAATCCCGAGTTTTTAGTTGCAAAATTGGCTAGTATTTAAGTGAACTACTGAGGATGCCTTAGATTTAGCTCTTGCCATTGGGAAAGGATTAAGGTGGTGCTACCCTTGCCTCATGTCGGGGGATAACTTTTGCTATTAAATCTTCGAAAGAAGAGTTCGATCTGTTAACGTGCCAAAATGTCGGAAGATAAGATGATAGTTAACCCCCAAAACTTCATTCAATTGACCCGTCCTTCCATTTTATCTGTTTGGAAGTGTACATCCTAAAATCCCGTGTGTAACGCCAAAACAAGAGCTACATTTCTATAACCGATGATGATGATGCGCTGAGTATGCTCACCAGACCATGTAACAACGAGAAATCGTCTACCCATTTGGTTCGACTTTTGGGTACTTACAAAGGTCTGCTGCAAATTAGCCGCGGTAAAGATATGTTCTTGTTGAATCCACTGACTAGGTTTTTCAGTAAAGTGTTAAACTATGGCTACTAGTGTTATTCCGAGTAAAATTTCATGTCCGGGGTTCGCTATGACTCGTCTTCTAATGACTACAAGGTAGTAGTGGCAAGTCCTGTGTAAGATGTTCTATCGAATAGAATTGGTTACGTCAGTTCTCACTAGCCAATTCTATTTATAGACAAGTTCTATGGTATTTAGATAATACAAAAGTGAACAAATTAAATAATGCAAAAGTGAACAAATTGATGGCCAAGTGTCTTTGGGAGCAATTAATGTTCAACTTGGTGCCCAAGTTGACTTGCTGTAGTGGTCTGCCCAGGTCTTCACTTGGTGATCAAGCTCCTCTTGGTGGCCAAGACTTGTAATATCCTGCAAGTGATCATGAGGATGACAGTCCAGAATATGGCCCCTGCAAGTTAGGGCGTCTGCGTTGGTCTAATGTGATCATTTGTGCCAAACAGTTAATGCTTCACCGGAGTGCGGCATCATAAGTGGCTGGTATTGAAGGAGTATGGCGTGCAGTAATCTTGGGCTATTATGTAGATCACCTTATTAAATTTCAGATTGAAGGAATATTTGATCTTTGATGGTGTATATAAAGGGGTGTTGATGCTTTGTTAAGGGAAACACAAGGCAAAATTCTAGCCCAGAATCCTAAACAAACATCATGTTTTCCCGTCTGTGGAAGCTTCACATGCATTGCACGGAAAATATGGAAAGATGAAGGGATCAGATAGACTGATCCTCCACTATTGAAAAGGTTTAGTTCGCAGGCTATTATTCACCAGTCACAAGGGATGGAGTTTTTGTTGCCAAACATCCCCGATGATCTTGTTCGCGACATACTTTCTGGACTACACGTTAAGTCTCTGTTGCAATTTAGGTGCGTTTCTAAGCGCTGGCGCGCCTTGATTGATGATCCAAAATTTAATTTCTCGACTCAGAGACGGAAAGTTGCCGTGCTGCAATCTTCTCCTATTTGGTTACCTGTTGTTCATGAAAAACCTTTCTTTCTTGAATATCTCTCTCTTCAAGCAATAGATGATGAGCTCAATGTTGATGACCTTCATCCACCGCGGCACTGGGCTCATATGCCTGTCTACACTCGGCTATTGGGTTCATGCAACGGTTTGTTGCTTATAAGTCATGGTTGTGATATCTTCTTGTGGAATCCATCAACTAGGCGCTTTAAGAAAGTGCTTAAACACAAGGACTTGGGTTATGACGACGAGGGGGGTTATGATGAGAAACGTGATGACCCTGAATATGATGTGAACGCCGTTGCCGTCCTGTCTGGGCTTTGTTACAACTCTCTGCTCGATGATTACAAGGTGGTAATTGCGACCGACATCGAGAGTATCTACGCTAGTCCAGATTCCCGTCCCAAGGTAGCGGGTTTCAGTAACTGCAGAAGGGAAGGTTGGAAACAAGTTCGCTTCCCGTACAACTTTCGCTGGCTGGATGATAGCTGTGGTGCTGTAGTAAATGGGCATCTGCATTGGTTGCTCCTGCCAGAGGATCATCCATGGCTTTTCACTGCAGACGGCATTCGTCAAGTGATCGTCTGCTTCGATCAAACGAGCGACAAATTTGAGGAGATTCCACTGCCCAGTCTTGGATATGAGGAACATATATCCGGTTTGGTTGTTATGGATGGATGCCTTTGTCTGGCCATTAAGGAACCACACGAGGGGGGTGATGATGGCTCTTTTCAACGCAATCTCAAGGTAATGGCGATGAAGGATTATGGCGCCCACAACTCCTGGACTCCTGTGTTCACCTTGTCAACTTTCAGATGCGGCTGCTTGGCTTACCAGCCAATAATATGTTTTACGAAGGATCGTAACGCTCTGATGAGGAACGGTGAGAGAAGGATAGTGGCCTACAATCGTAAAGAAGATCTGCAAAGTGATATTCTGATCCCAGCAAAACCATTAAGAATGAAGGCGGCGATAACATACGTGGAAAGTCTTAATCCACCGCCGGTTTTTGCCTGAGACTACGAGCCTGACAGTGAAGCAGATGAAACAAGAAGACGACTGGAAGAGCAGGATGACATGCAGAAGAACAGATTTGCATTGTGCGCTTTGCCCCAATATAAATCTTGAAACGGGGACGGTCCAATAAAGATTTCTAGTAAAATCTGAATCAATGACAAAATTTGTTTCAGATCTGTGCTTATTGTTGTATACTTAAAACGCATGATATTTGCTGGTACAGAATCATGGTGCAACCTCCTCGTTTCTATCATTTGCTAATGCCATCCATTTATTACCCACCAACAGTTATGGGGCATATGTCCGATGAGAATGCATAAAACTTCGTGAAGAAAAGGTTAATCATATAGGAGAAGTAGCTAAGAGAAACGAAAAATCAAAAGAAACTGTATCCAGTCTATTGTACCCGTGCAGACGTTTGACATTTCGAATACGAAAAATACCAAGAGTAGCTACACTAAGAGATTGCTACCATTATGAATAAGAAGAAGAAGAAGAAGAAGAAGTTTAAAAAAAAAGCCGACTTTCGAGAACTTTGGTATATAAAAAGCATGTTCAAGTGGCAATTCTTTATCCCCAAATACAAATTTAGCCAAGTCAGACTTGACACATAAGTGTCACACCTTGTGCCATTTTAATGTTGGTGTGGGGTGTTGTTCATGCTTGAAGCTGCCTTTTCTTTTGTTACCTAGGGGTTTCGTTGTGTGATTCTTAGGTGGGGAGACTCCACGAAGTCATCAAAATCTGTGGCGACGACAACCAATAAGAATGCACCCCCCAAGTACGAGTGTAATCAAAGTGAGCCTGGGTGCAGACACGATCCCCATTAGACACAAGAAGATCGACCTCTTATTGGTTGCCATTCATATTGTATTGAGGGACTCCCTAGCAAGAACTTCTCTGGTTGTTGAGGTGTTAAGGAACTTACCCGTATTGTGGCAAGAAATTGCTTTTTTCTTTTGTAGAATGATGCGTTTGTCACGATGGTAGGCAACATCGGTCAGGCCGTGCTGCCCTTGCGGTGGGGTGTTAGGGGAGGGAATTAGGTGGGGGAAGGATTTCATAGCCAAACTTTAGCTGTTGTTACCTTTGAACACTATGCCCAAGGCGGACATTACAACTCATTTGCGGAGTATCTTGCATTTCTTGAATGACTTCAGTTTAGTTCATTGACTAATCGCCTTTCATTCTAGTTGAAGTTTTTATATAACGACTCGATAATTTCATGATTTCTTTGTAGGATAATTGCCCCAAAGGGTTATTAAGTTTTATCTACTCTTCGAGTGCAGATATACAAGTGGAGGACGGTTTTGTCAGATGTTTACGTTACATGGTTTAAACAAGCGACAATATGACAGGCAAATCAACAAGAAGATGGAAGTTACTTCAACTTCGGTTTTCTTGGAACAGTACCACAGCCACCAATCCTCACTTGTCTAGGATGATTTATGTGGTTTTGGTCATTATTGATGATTTAACTTTGTGAAGTTGCACAATTGGTTTTTATAGATGGATCATTTTTGTTTTGGTAACTTTGACATCGTTCTTCTTCAAATACTTCTGCGACTGCCCATTAAGTCTCTTTCGTGATTCAAGTGCGTTTGTAAGCTTTGGTCTAGTGCCTTATACGTGTATTTCAGACCACACTTAACCGATGTTTTTTGGACAAATTGCACGTTACCTTTTCCCTTTTTTTTCCTTTTGCTGAACCTAAAATGTGGTCAGCTGCCTTACCATTCTGCAGCACGGGCATACCATGGCATCGTGAATGATCTCTCCTAGATCACCCAAGCGAT
This sequence comes from Escallonia rubra, assembly GCA_033065855.1. Classification (NCBI taxonomy): domain Eukaryota; kingdom Viridiplantae; phylum Streptophyta; class Magnoliopsida; order Escalloniales; family Escalloniaceae; genus Escallonia; species Escallonia rubra. The sequence continues at coordinate 107,277 of JAVXUO010001631.1, read as the reverse complement.
GTGAATGATTTTAAATCAAATCAGCTGTTACATTCAGCTATTTGATGAATAAATTGGGTGATAGCTCGACTTGACATAGGCCACTTCTGAGTAGTGCAAGCAACATCAATAGGTTGCATGAGTATGATTCCCTTGAAACGATACCAAGATTGTCGGACGCTATCATCCGTGCTGGATTTTATCATTTTAACAGCGGGAGTTTTCGTCGCTCAAGTTATACTTGACGGAAAACTAGGCATGTACTATATGATCAATTAGCCAGATTGTTCGGGGAGCAAAGCCTCGAGATCATGATTATGTTGACAAGTTCTAGACTGCCCTTTTTCTCTGCATTTGCTTGCCTCCCTCTGCACAGATCACTTGCATACTGTTTTATATAGATGACCAAAATAGCATTCCGTTGGAAACATCCCAGCAGAATTAATCTCGAAGGACAAATTTTGGCTGCAAAGCTGAGCACCAACCTATAAAATGACAGTTCAATTTGTACTTTTAGATTTTGGTTCTCTTCCAAATCTAGTAGCTAAAGAGTTCTGTTCATTTTTATTCGAATGTGCAGGTTCTTATTCAATTTCATCGTCGGAAGACTTTCCAATGAACTTCCTTGGAAACTCTGGCCAATTCTCTAAGTAAACCTTTCTTTCTGATAAATGTTCAGACCGAGTCTCTTCACAAACCACCCCTTCCCGTCCATACGAAACTATGGCTCCTCTGCAAATGTCTGCTAAAGTTCAAGGCTTCTGATCAACCTCCATGGAATGTAAAACTCCCTATATTTTCATTAAAGCACAGAAGTGCCAACCTTTTGGTTTCATGTTAACGATTAAGCCTAGACTCCTGCCTGCTGACTAGTGAGTGTACAAAACAGAATGTTACATCTGTTTTTCTTTGTCGATCAGCGCTCACATTGTATCCCCAGTGACAGGAAAAATCATTCACAATGCGCCATGTATCACCTTAAGTGTTATTAGAAGTCATAAGTGTCGCAATAGGAAAGGTTCTATGCTTGATCATAATCGAACTAAACAGCATGATTAACATCGCTAATGTTGAGAGATATAAATCTCATATCGGGTAAACAACCAATTGATATAAGACTTGTAAGTCTCTCCCATCATTGATAATTGATTTGAAGTTACATGCTTTCAAATTGTTTAAGAGATAGTTGATATAGTTCTAGCAGACAATTTAAAAATTAGTTCTTCACTATCACCCTATCTATAGTCAGGCCACACGTGGACGTGTTGAGAGATATCAATCCCACATCTGGTAAATAATCAATAATTTTTCAATAAATAAACCTCTAGGCCTCCCCTCATTGTCAATTGCTTTTGAGTTGGATGTTATCACTACTTACGGTACTTTTAGCCACAGGTTTATATGCGCAACACATCTCTAGTTGAAGCATTCCGGTCAAATCGCTCATGTTCCTCCTTTTTCTATTTCTACTTCCAATCCACCGGTGGGAGATGAAGTTGATTTTTTTGCTAGTAGGTCTTAAGAGTAAATTGGTCTTGGCATAACTATATGTTTGTTGTGAAAGGGTGGAGTTAGCATGTTCGAGAGTGGAAATATCATCCTTCTTCTTTTAAAAGCAAACCCTTTGTAGAGCCTCCACTTCATGCGTAGAAAAACCCTAGCTGATGGCAACGCAGCATCGAAGTCTTCCTGATGATATTGCCGTCAATGTATTACTGATCCTGCCAGTCAAGTCTCTCTTGCGCTTCAAGTGCGTTTCCAAGTCATGGCGCTCCTTGATCACCGATCCGCTGTTCGTTAAACAACACCTAAAGCGTGACGATGGTCCTTGCAACACAGCCCTTTGCAGGTTCGGAGTAGCAGGGTCATCTTGTCCATCAGCTATAAAAGGTCTTATCAATCGACACTCCGTTAACAACGACGCTTCCGGCCGTCCTGTGGAAAGAGCCGATTATAAAAGAAGTAATAATAGTTTTGAGATCTTGGGTTCTTGTAATGGCTTGGTACTTGTCTATGCTTGTTACTATGGACGACTGTTACTATGGAATCCATCTACTAGGCAATACAATAAACTTGCGATGATGCCTGTTTGTTTTGCAAGTCGTGTACTATGGGGACTTGGTTATGATTCATCTAGAGATGACTATATAGTAGTACATGCCGAGTTTTTTCCTAGGCTACCAGGCTCACCAGACTTACCATCAATCAACTTTGAGGTATTTAAACGAAGTACTAATACTTTGGAATATTCATGGCTAAGTATCGATTATTTTTTTAGTTCTCAAACAGCAACCCTCGTGAATGGAACTCCACATTGGTTAGTGCGACGATACAAGTCAAAACTCAAAGCTGTGATATGTTTTGATGTGAAAGAGGATACATTCAAGGAGGTACCTTTGCCCGTGCTAGGTGATGAAACGAGCATCGGCTTAGGGCTCCTGGGAGGATGCCTTTGCATAGCCCATGACCTAGGCATGAGAGGCTTCGAGGTATTGGCGATGAAAAAATATGGTTCGAGGGAGTCTTGGACTTGTTTGTTTGTCATTCCAAGTTCGTTTGCGCAAGTAAAACCGTTGGCTTTTGTGGAGAGCGATCAAGTCCTCATGGAGGTAGATGGGAAAAAGTTGGTCTTGTACAACCCAAATAAAAAGAGAGCAAAGACAATCGTAATGTACAATAATAGTGAAGAATTTCAAGCAGCTACATTCATAGAGAGTTTAGTATCTCCCAACAGGGACAATGGGTCTATGCCCCAGGACAGAAAGGCAAGCGATGTGAATTTCCTTTTTCGGGCCGACTGGAGGTTGGATGCATCAAGTCAGAAACATTAGCTAATGCCTGGGTGTGCATTCAATATCACTTTGTCTGCAAATCACCGGTGGATTAGCATATTTAATTTTGGGAAGGGGAATAGCCTCTCTCGGTTTGAGTTCACGAATAATTAAGGGCAACTGCTCCACTGTAATCAGGTACTCATTAGAGTGGAGTTTTTCATATCTTATTTGTTTAAGGAACTTCTTCATGATTTTCTGCCATTAGTGATCTTGCTACGCTCATTCTTTCTGTCATGGCATCGATGCTTTAATCAGTCCTTCCAAGTGAATCTATGTCTTGATTCTTGGTAAGTAACATTGTCTTGTGTTGTATCTGTACCAAAGTTTCTTTGTAACTATTTTGGGTTGAGATTGTTAACTTACCCCAACTAGACCATTGGACTACATGGTTTAGCCAATTCAGGTATGTACGTTTTTTGTCCGAGAATACAAATCAATCTTCTGGTTGGGTGGATAGGAATTCTACCTTATTTGCTGGTCGAGAGATGCTTGCCCGTGATCAGTAGTACACTAACGATAATCTGTGCAGCTGGGAGGCCACAATAACCTAGTGCACCAACTCAAGTATGGGTTCTGCGAGGGTCACGTCCATTTTGACCTGCGAATGAGATACCAGTGAGGTCGGTCCTGCACAAAATTTCCAAGGTCGTAGAAAGGTGCTGGGCTAGTATCAATGCAGGTCTAAAGGGTCACATAGACATGAAGGGCTCTTGTTTCTTTCTCCATGGGGTTTTCTTGTTTTCTCGTAGCTCTGTAACCCGACTGTAAAACAGTTGCTAGTACTTTGAAGGGCTCTGTAGGCTCATTTTGGATGTGTAACAAGCGGTCTTTAGACGTAAACGCTAGGAGTGCCTTATTTTATTTGAAACCAGCGTTCAACATAGTTTGAGAGTATATTTCTGGTATGCCTGAGCTCGCTCTTTCTGGTTGTACTTTGCTTCTATAATTAATTCTTCATTATACACAAGTTCATATTATGTACTGTAACATATAATTGGATGTAATTCATACAAACAATGAAAAATTTATGCAACTTGATCTGTTAAGACCTTGGTATCCCACGAGCGCCCCCACTAGTGGTGGTCGTCGCGTGTTCAGGTCCGTGGGGGATATTGACAGGGCGCAAACCTGCATCGGCGGTCCCCAATTTTCCCATGCTTAGAAGTCTGCGGGTTATTCTGCTGTGTAAGTTTTGACAATGATCCTTCCATAGGCTTACCTACGAAAACCTTGCTATGATTGAACGAGGTTATTTCAAGAGTGGTGTTATAAATTGGTGGGCAAATTTTAATGGTCTTCCTTTGAATATGTACTAACCCACTCAAAACGACATATTAGCCTAGAGTGCACCGGCTTAGTCACATCTCCACGGTCTAGCACCCTAAGCACTGAAAGGTGAATTGACGAAGAGCTGCCATTTTTTTGGTTAAAAGAAAATATTACAGTATATAAAACAAGCCTTTCCAGCTATACAAAAAAGATAATACTACTTTACAGACAGATGGTTAAAAGTAAATAATAGAGCTTAAAATTGTCCACATTCACCGGATTAGATCTGAAGACACTCAATCATTTCTCCATATAATAGATACTTCTGATATAACCTTACAAGCAAAAGTGGCAAGGTCAACTGCTTCAGTTTTTGATTCGTAATGTTATCTGACAATAATAAAAAGAGATGTCCGACAAATACCACACATGATTAGGGCAACTACTGCACTAATTTCCTCCGGTCTTGTCATCTGTGCAAGCAAAGGAGTGGAGTTACAGTAAAATGACTATATGCAGTAGTTGATTTTGTTTTGCCCAATGTTGTTTGCAAAGTAGGCAAAGCTCGTGAGATCAATGGATCTTGCGAGTGATACGAGAGAGCAAAGGAACCAAGGCAGTATCCCAAATCTTAGCCTTTGTTGTTGGTAGGAGGATCCAACATAAAAGAAAAACATCATTTTGCTTTGACGTAGACACATATATCGTTATGAATATCGTAAGCTACACTTGAAAGGGCCTTGTCAAGGTTCGCATGTGTTCTGCCATGTTGTCTCTCGGCGAAGTATGTGTAAATGATCTCCACATTCCTGATAATGGGATCGAAGATGGCATCTATAAACGCAATTTCATTTTTGTGAAGCCATATTTGTCAAAGGATAGAGAAGATGGTAATGGCTGCTTTTAGTGACATTTTTATACGTGCAACACTTTATTAGTGACAGTTTTAAACATGGAACACTTTACCAATTGAAGCATACTCGGCAAATCGCTCCTTAGGGCTTGGATGCCCATCATGTTCCTCCCTTTTATATTTCTATCTCCAATCCACCTGTGGGAGATGAGTAGTTATTTTTTTTGCTAGTAGGTCTTAGGAGTAAATTGGTCTTGGCACAACTATATGTTTCTTATGAAAGAGGGGAATTAGCACGTACGAGAGTGGAAATAGCATCCTTTTTCTTTTAAAAGCAAACCCTTTGTAGAGCCTCCACTTCATGCCAAGAAAAACCCTAGCTGATGGCAACGCAGCATCCAAGTCTTCCTGATGATATTGCCATCAATATATTACTGATTTTACCAATCAAATCTCTCGTACGATTCAAGTGCGTGTCCAAGTCATGGCGCTCCTTGATCACCGATCCGCTGTTCGTTCAACAACACCTAAAGCGTGACGATGATCCTTGCAACACAGCCCTTTGCAGGTTCGGAGTAGTAGGGTCATCTCGTCCATCAGCTATAAAAGGTCTTATCAATCTACACTCCGTCAACAACGACGCTTCCAACCGTCCTGTGGTAAGAGCAGATTCGAAAAGTAGTAGTAATAATTTTAAGATCTTGGGTTCTTGTAATGGCTTGGTACTTGTCTATGCTTGTTACTATGGACGACTGTTACTGTGGAATCCATCTACTAGGCAATACAATAAACTTGCGACGATGCCTTCTCGTTATACAGGTCGTGCCCTATGGGGACTTGGTTATGATTCATCTAGAGATGACTATATAGTGGTACATGTGGAGCTTTATGCTAGGCGACCAGGCTTACCAACAATCAACTTTCAGGTATTTAAACAAAGTACTAATACTTTGGAATATTCATGGCTAGGTTTCAATTATGTTTTTAGTTCTCAAACAGCAACCCTCGTGAATGGAACTCCACATTGGATAGTACGACGATACCGGTCAGAACTCATGGCTGTGATATGTTTTGATGTGAAAGAGGATACTTTCAAGGAGGTACCTTTGCCCCCGGTAGGTGATTACGCGAAAATCGGCTTAGGGCTCCTGGGAGGATGCCTTTGCATAGCCCATGACCTAGGCATGAGAGGCTTCGAGGTATTGGCGATGAAAAAATATGGTTCGAGGGAGTCTTGGACTCGTTTGTTTGTCATCCCAAGTTCGTTTGTGCAAGTAAAACCGTTGGCTTTTGTGGAGAATGATCAAGTCCTAATGGAGGTAGATGGGAAAAAGTTGGTCTTGTACAACCCAAATAGAAAGAGAGCAAAGACAATCGTAATGTACAATAATAGTGAAGAATTTCAAGCAGCTACATTCATAGAGAGTTTAGTATCTCCCAACAGGGACAATGGATCTAAGCCGCAGGACAGAAAGGCAAGAGATGTGAATCTCCTTTTTCGGGGAGACGGAGGTTGGATGCATCAAATCAGAAACATTAGCTAATGCCTGGGTGTGCATTCAATATCACTTTGTCTGCAAATCACCGGTGGATTAGCATATTTAATTTTGGGAAGGGGAATAGCCTCTCTCGGTTTGAGTTCACGAATAAGGGCAACTGCTCCACTGTAATCAGTTAATCATAAGAATGAAGTTTTTCGTATCTTACTTAAGGAACTTCTTCATGATTTTCTGCTATTAGTGATCTTGCTATGCTCATTCTTTCTGTCATGGCATCGACGCTTTAATTAGTCCTTCCAAGTGAATCTATGTCTTGATTCTTGATCAAATGCCATTGTATTGTGTCGTATCTGTACCAAAGTTTCTTTGTAACTATTTTGGGTTGAGATTGTTAACTTATCCCAACTAGACCATTGGACTACATGGTTTAGCCAATTCAGGTATGTACGTTTTTAATTTGTCCGAGAATACAAATCAATCTTCTGGTTGGGTGGATAAGAATTCTACCTTATTTGCTGGTCAAGAGACGCTTGGCCATGATCAGTAGTACACTAACGATAATCTGTGCAGCTGGGAGGCCACAATAACCTAGTGCACCAACTCATGTATGGGTTCTGCCAGGGCCACGTCCATTTTGACCTGCGAATGAGATACCAGTGAGGTCGGTCCTGCTCAAAATTTCCAAGGTCGTAGAAATGTGCTGGCCGGGCTAGTATCAATGCAGGTCTAAAGGGTCACATAGACATGAAGGGCTCTTGTTTCTTTCTCCATGGGGTTTTCTTGTTTTCTCGTAGCTCTGTAACCCGACTGTACTAATAATTTTGGCGCGTTTGGGGCCTTGGCTGATCAAAAGCAAAAAAGAAAGAAACAGTCATGTTCTGGTATCGCGTCAAATTCTGGTGATTCTATTACAACTTTTTTCGCGAACCATAACTAAGCACGCAATAGGCATGGATACTGTATCTACTGTTTTGATTGTGACATGTCCGATATGACTACGAACATGCGTTTCACTACAGTCTGAAGACATTTGCTAGTACTTATTTCGGTTGCAGCTCAAATATGTGGACTACCATTGCGCCATGCTCTTTATGTATGACTCACTGTGAGGATTTGAATCATCTCTTCTGGTGCTGCTCTTATTCCACAAACTTATGGAAGGTGACTTTAAATAGATTGCAGATACCATATCAATAAATCTGGGAATTTTACAGGCAAGAGCTTTCGAGCTAAAGTAGGGAAACTGGTTTTTGCCATATCTGTTTATATGATCGATCTGTGATAGAGAGGAACACCAGAATTTTTTAATTGCAACAAAGAAGCAATAGTACCGATGATCAAGCAAATGATCCAATGGAGAGTAAGGAGCTGGAATGAAGTGCCTGGAAGTGATATCAACAGAAATATTTGCAAGGCTTGGGGGATTAGTGTTGGCATTCTTTGCTATTGACTTCGCTAGTAGAGCTGATATGAATATAGATTGTGTAGGTGAGGAATAGCTGGTGATATTGGAGATGATGTACAAGACTACTTTTTCATTATTACATTGACATTTCACCCCAAAAAAAAAAAAAAATCGCTTGAGTTTGACAAAATTGTCCAGTTTACCTCTCCAAAGTTTACTTTTTTATTGACTGTGGAGATTTTAGCGTGACTAAAACACGGGTACCCCGTTGGTTTTTGGTTGTTCTATTTCAATTCTTTGAAAAAGGATTCTGACCTCGCTGTTTGGATATGCCATAAAATTTGAAAATGGAATAGCATGCATTTGGTTACAACTTTTCTTCTTTTTTAGTTGAATTTGCAACTCTGGCTTTGGCGGTGACTGTTGCCGTAGATGGGTGGCGGCGGGTGGCTGAAGGAGGTGGTAGCAGGTGGGACCATCATCTGTCCTTCTTGGAATTATAATTTCTACCTAAAGACATAATAAGTGGGAATGAGCCAAAGTAGTATAAAAGCACTGCCATGGAATCTGTACTATTCTTTACCTTTTTTTCTAAAAAAATTTCCATTTTATAAATATAACTAAATAGATGGTTGCTTATAATTGTCCAAAAAGTTACTTTCTCTATATTTTAAAGTTTAATTAAATAGGTGTTAGGATATAATGGCCAGAAAATATAATCATCCCACCTCATGATCCGTCTCACCTATGACTTTCCTTCACAGCTACTACCACAGTAAATATATATATATGTATATATATATATATATATATATATATATATATATATATATATATATAGTTTAAGCTATTTGGCATTTGGATTACAGATGTAAATAGATGATCGATACAGTGAAATTACAATTCTTAAAGTCTGATTTTAAATTCAACCTCAAGTTCGAGGCCAATTTCGTGATCCAGTCGGAACTTCACTAGAAAGAGGAAACATGGCTTTTGTTCCCAACCTATTCTGGTCATACCCAAGGGCCCAATAGGAGTCCTATTTCACGCGAACACGTCGACATTGTCAACGGTCAATTTTCCAACGCATCAAACCTGTCAGCGCCCACGCGCCCAAGACACGTGTTTTTCTCGTTCCGCGCGCTTCGTGTGTGACTTAGACATTTTATTTCGCGTCGACGTCACTAACGCTAGCGCGATCGTCACGCCGAGACCATCCGAACACCTTTTCATCAAAAATATCGGCCGACGGCGCAGTTGGAGAAACGGGGTCAAGGGGGAAAATGGCCTTGGCCAACCCCAGGGGTCGGCCTCGGCCTTCCCCAGGCCATAGGGGTCGGCCTCGGCCTCCTGGGGGGCTTGGCCTTGGCCACTTTCCCCCGGTGGTTCACCCCTTTCCCGCATACCCCCTTTTCGTACTTCTTTCCCCTCGTACGCTTCATACGTAACCTTGGCACCTCGTCCGCTATGTGGGTATAGTTCTTGGCAACACACTCGTCATAACGTAACTTCCGGATTCATCATTGCTTATCAAAACACCTACCGACCGCGCACCCGAAGTTCGCAAAAGGAGAAGTGACCTTGGGCTCCGAAAATGGAAGACAATCATTTGGCCTTGGCCAACCCCAGGGAGTCGGCCTCGGCCTCCTGGAGGGCTTGGCCTCGGCCATTTTCCCCTAGTGGTTCACCCTTCCGCGCAAACCCATTTTCGGCATGATACGTGCCCGGCACCAAGTATTGCTCCGCGACGTTCGTCGCCGAGCCCTCGCGCCATTGTCATGATACGTGCCCTCGGCACCAAGTATTGCCCCGCGACGTTCGTCGCCGCGCCCTCGCGCCATCGTCATGATACGTGCCCCCGGCACCAAGTATTGCCCCGCGACGTTCGTCGCCGCGACCTCGCGCCATCGTCATGATACGTGCCACCGGCACCTTACGCACTCCGCCGCGCCCGTGCGCCGCGCCGCTGATACAGCCGTGCCTCCAGGCTCTCTGTCACACTACCGTGCCCCCGGCACTATAAACACTTTGTCGCGCCCATGCGCCACCATTGACACCAACGTGCCCCCGGCACCTTACGCACTATGTCGCGCCCATGCGCCACCATTGACACAAACATGCCCCCGGCACCTTACGCACTCCGCCGCGCCCGTGTGCCGTGCCACTGATACAGCCGTGCCTCCAGGCTCTCTGTCACACTACCGTGCCCCCGGCACCATAAGCACTTTGTCGCGCCCATGCGCCACCATTGACACCAACGTGCCCCCGGCACCTTACGCACTCTGTCGTGCCCATGCGCCACCATTGACATAAACATGCCCCCGGCACCTTACGCACTCCGTCGTGCCCATGCGCCGCGCCATTGACATAGACGTGCTCCCGGCACCTTACTCACTTCATCGCGCCCATGCGCCACAATCATGTCATCATGCCCCCGGGCACCACACTCATTCATCACACCATGCGCACCTTGCCTTGGTCATGGAACATGCTTCAACCCACTTTCCGGAGTGTACATCATCCGCGGGGATAGGCGACTCCTCCGGGACACTATCTCTACCAGGGAGCTCTTCAACTCCCCTTCCGCCAGGTAGACGGCTCCTCCGGGATGCTACCTTGACATGCTCCGAGTGCTCCGGCACAAGGACTAACCCGCGGGGATAGGCGACTCCTCCGGGACACTATCTCTGCAAGGGAGCTCTTCAACTCCCCTTCCGCCAGGTAGACGGCTCCTCCGGGATGCTACCTCGGCCAGTCGGGTAGACGGCTCCTCCGGGATGCTACCTTGACATGCTCCGAGTGCTCCGGCATAAGGACTCACCCGCGGGGATAGGCGACTCCTCCGGGACACTATCTCTGCCAGGGAGCTCTTCAACTCCCTTTCCGCTAGGTAGACGGCTCCTCCGGGATGCTACCTCGGCCAGTCGGGTAGACGGCTCATCCGGGATGCTACCTTGACATGCTCCGAGTGCTCCGGCATAAGGACTCACCCGCAGGGATAGGCGACTCCTCCGGGACACTATCTCTGCCAGGGAGCTCTTCAACTCCCCTTCCGCCAGGTAGACGGCTCCTCCGGGATGCTACCTTGGCCGGCCGGGTAGACGGCTCCTCCGGGATGCTACCTTGGCCTGCGGAATAGACGACTCCTCCGGGACACTATCTCCGTCAGGGTGCCTGCGTGACTGGCCTACGTGCTCCGGCACTGGGGGCTTGCGTCGGCACCCTTAGGGACTATGACCCCCGGGTCACTCCGAGACGGGAGCAGGTCTTCGAAGGGCATCGCGCCTAGTTCACCTGGCAGTTGGGCGTCGGGTCTTCCCCACCGCTGCCAGGCCTGTGGGACTCCGCAAGGGCTTGGATTGGAGGCTAGATCAAGGGGGTTCTCTGGCCACACCGATGCGGTGGGAGCCAGTCTTTCCAGACAGACAGAGCGACGTTGTGAGGAGCAGGCCGGTTGAATATGCGATCTGACAGTCCATGGAGCACCGGCACCCGTGGATCCCCCAGTGACGTGTCATTCCCAGGGAACGCCACGTGTCAGTTTATGACATCATCATCTCAATCTCTATAAATAGAGGTCTTGAGAATTCATTTGAGGGATGAACAGTTGGACATTTTCAGAACATATTTCACTTTCTCACTCTAGAATCCTAGAGAGAGAAACATACAAGACCCTGACTTTGGACCTAAGCATCGGACTGTGACTGTCGTCGTATATTCATCATGCGCTATTGCCCTCGCAGCACTGCCACCCTCAAGCTCTGTCTGGGAAGCCCTTGGTCTCTGCCCTTGTTCCACCCTTGCTGTCTCTCACTTTACATACTTGGAAGCTGACTCGGACTGCAGCCTTTGTGGCACCTCCACGTAAGTACGAACCCACTTTCCTTGGCATCAGCTTTTAGCAAACAACGTTCTCATATATGTGGTTCCCTTGTTCTAATATAGTAGTTTCATATTAATGCTTCTTATTAAATTTTAAACCTGCCAAACTTCTTAGTATTTTACCGGAAATTTTTTTGCTACTACATGTGGCGTAAGAAGATGCCTACAACCTTCCATATAGCTAATGACATTTATTAACAATTGACGCTGAATGTGTTAATAAAAAATGCCTAAAAACATTTAACGACCATTGATTGCCGATATAAAAAAAGTCAATAAACATCTTCTTACAAAAGCAAAAGATAATCCTATTTGAACACAATATTTGATAACCATCCCACATCTAATTAGGGTTCGGATTCAGACAATAGGCCACGTCCGTTGCACGAGACCTTTAATTGGAGGGTTGATTGTGCTGTAAAAGAGAAGAGAGAAAAAAAAAAAAAAGAAGAGGCAATGCCTGGTTGGGTAGTAAAATAACGGAAATGTTTGGCTACAACTGAATTATAAAAAAAGAACTTACAATTTTCTCATGCTTAGCGGCGTTTAGTTAGTAACGCTAAAAAAATATTGTCAATAATTATCGCTAAAGATGTTTATAAAAATACTACTAGAAATATTTAAGGACAGCTGATTATTGAGATAGCTATAAAATATCCCAAAATAAAAAATAAAAACATGAAATAAAAAGAGGAGTCGGTAGAATTGGGGCCAAAAAAGGAGTCTATATAGTTCACCCTACCCCTCCCGAGTATATCCAATTATCGAACCTCCTCTGTGTTCAACGCATACTAACTTCTGCCGGCCGGAGACCCCATGGACAAGCTGCCAGAAGAGATCATCCAACAGCTATTATTCAATATTGAGGTCATCCAATTGGGTAAGTGCCGATATAATTCAGAGATACATATCTCACAATAGATAAGTCTCATAGGCCTTCACGACCTACAGGCATCCGTCACTGATACTGGTCAGATCGCTCTTTTGGCCATGGATGCGAATCATGTTCCTCCCTTTTGCTATTTGTATTTCCAGTTACCTGCGGGAGATAGTAGTTGATTTTTTTTTGCTCTGAGGTCTTAGGAGTAAACTGGTCTTGGCATAATTATATGTTACTTATGAAAGGGTGGAACTAACATATTCGGGATTGGAAATAGCCTCCGTTTTTCTTTTACAAGCAAACCCTTTAATTTGTAGAGCCTCCAGTTCATGCAGAGAGAAACCCTAGCTGATGGCCAGGCAGCATCCAAGTCTTCCTGATGATATTGCCGTCAATGTATTACTGAGTCTACCGGTCAAGTCTCTCTTGCGCTTCAAGTGCGTGTGCAAGTCATGGCGCTCTTTCATCACCGATCCGTCGTTCGTTAAACGACACCTAAAGCGTGCCAATGATCCTGGCAACACATCCCTTTGCAGGTTCGGAGTAGTTGGTTCAATTTGTCCATCAGCTGGAGAAGGTTTTGTCTATCTATACTCCATGAACTACGACGCTTCCGACCGTGCTGTGGTAAGAGCCGATTATAGAATTAGTAATAATTTTGAGATCTTGGGTTCTTGTAATGGCTTGGTACTTGTCTTTGCTCGTTACTATGGACGACTGTTACTGTGGAATCCCTCTACCAGGCAATACAAAAAACTTGCCATGAAGCCTTCTAGTTATACAGGTTCTGTCTTGTGGGGGCTTGGTTATGATTCAGCTAGAGATGACTATGTAGTGGTACATGCCAACACTTATGCTAGTCCACCAGCTGACTCACCAGTAATCAACTTTGAGGTATTTAGACTAAGTACTGATAGTAGGGAATATTCATGTCTAGGCTTCCATTATCTTTTTAGTTCTCAAACAGCAACCCTTGTGAATGGAACTCCACATTGGTTAGTGCAAAGATACCGGTCAAAACTTATGGGGGTGATATGTTTTGATGTGAAAGAGGATACATTCAAGGAGGTACCTTTGCCCCCGCTGGGTGATCAACCAAAAATCGGCTTAGGGCTCCTGGGAGGATGCCTTTGCATAGCCCACGACATTGGCAGAAGAGGCTTCGAGGTATTGGCGATGAAACAATATGGTTCGAGGGAGTCTTGGACTCGTTTGTTTGTCATCCCAAGTTCGTTAGAGCAAGTGAAACCGTTGGGTTTTGTGAAGAATGATCAAGTCCTAGTGGAGGTAGATGGGAGAAAGTTGGTCTTGTACAACCTTAATGAAAAGAGAGCTGCAGAGACAATCATAATGTGCAGCAGTAGTGAAGGATTTCAAGCAGCTACTTTCATAGAGAGTTTAGCATCTCCCAACAGGGACAATGGGTCTATGCCGCAGGACAGAAAGTCAAGCAATGTTAATTTCATTTTTCGGCGCGACGGAGGTTTGATGTATCAAATCAGAAACATTAGCTAATGCCTGGGTGAGCGTTTAATATCACTTTGTCTGCAAATCACCGATGGATTAGCATGTTTTAGGAACGGGAATAGCCTCTCTCGGTTTGAGTTCATGAATAAGGGCAACTGCTCCACTGTAATCAGGTACTCATAAGAGTGGAATTTTCATATCTTATTTGTTTAAGGAACTTCTTCGTGATTTCTGCTAATTAGTGAACTTGCTGTGCTCATTGCTTCTGTCATGGCATCGATGCTTCAGTTAGTCCCTTTCATGTGAATCTATGTCATGATTCTTGATCAAGTGCCATTGTCTTATGTTGTCTGCGTAGTTGTGTACGAAAGTTTCTTTCCAACTGTTTTGGGATGAGAATGTTAACTTACTAACTTGGCCATCGGACTACATGGTTTAGGCAGTCCATATGTAACCTGAACAGTTCTAATAATTTTGGCGCGTTTTGGACGTTGGCTGTTGATCAACGAAAAAGAAAGAAGCAGCCATGTTCTTGGTATCGCGTCAAATTTTGGTGATTATAAAAAATTATAACTTTCTTCGCGAATCATAACTAAGCACCCAATAGGCATGGATACTGCATCTGCTATTTTTATTGTAACATGTCCGACATGACTACAAACAAGGTGTTTCAGTATGGTCTGAAGACAGTTGCTATAGTACCTATTTCGGTTGCAGCTCATATACATGGACAACCAGGAAAACTGTAAGTGAATACTGCGCCATGCTAGAGTTAAGTTTCACCTGAGTTTGACACAATTTTCCAGCTTACATCTCCCTAAGTCTACTTTTTATCCCCTGTTGAACTTTGAGCGTGACTGGAACATGGGATACCCCCCGGTTTCTGCAGGTTGTTCATTGACAAGAATTGCCTCTACAACTAGTTTGTGTGTCTTGTAGACATGTCCAAGTGTTCAATTACTGTAGGAGGCTGCTATTGGAATCAAGAATCGGAAATGTATTTCAGTTGAATTCTTTGAATAGGGTTCGGATCTCGTTGATTGGAAATGCCATAAATTTTGGAGATGGAATAGTAACATTTGGTTACAAGTTTTCTTTTTTCTAGTTAAATTTGCAATACCGGCTTTGGAAGCGACTGTTGCCGGAGTTGGGGCGGTGACAAGCGGCGACAGGAGGTGGTAGCGGGTGGGAGCAGCATCGGTCCTACCTAAAGACATAACAATTGGGAATGAGACAAAATAGTACAAATCCAACTCCATGGATCGGAATGGGTAAAATTTTGGATTTTAAATCCAAATAGATGATCCATATGGTAAAATTCAATTTTTAAAAGTCCAAACTCAACCTCAATTTCAAGGCTAATTTCGTGGTCCATTCGAAACCTCATTGGAAAGAGAAATCATGGCTTTTATGCACTCCATTGGACTTTAGCAACAACGTTCTCATATGTATGGTTCCCTTATGCTAATCAGTAGTTTCATGCTGATGTTTTTTCCTTAATTTATTGATACTTGCCAAATTTCTTAGTATTTTGGTTGATTTTTTTTGTTTGCTGCTACATGTGTTGTAAGAAGATGCCCATTATGCTGTTACTGATGCCTTGATCCAAATGCGCTCGACTTGGCTATTTGACTGCTAAGCCTACTCTAAAATTGCTACTGCATATATATCCCAACCTGTCTCGCACCATCTTTTCTTTTTCTTTTTTTAAATAACCGAAATTTACACTTGCATTAACTGAAAAAAATTGGTGAAGGGTTTAAAAGTTAGCATCCAAACCCAAGTACAAAGAGTTTCATACAACCTATGGATGAGTATTAAACCAAAATTATAGCGTGCTTATGAAGGCGGATAACCGATTAAAATACCTCAATAAAGGTACTAGCTCGTTCCTTAGTCAAAATTACCCGCCCCAAAAGGATCGGACCAGTCTCGACTACGGTTGTTACGCATCAAATAGCCATCTATGTGATGCTCTCATGAGTAAATCTTAGGGAGCTTCTGAACAATCTGGTGTTTTTTGTTGATTATACTTGCGAGTAGAGACTATGACTCATACTCTTCCAGACTATGAGTTCTTGTTGTGGATCAATCTGTCTAGTAGAAGAAATTGAAAAAAAAGAAAGAGTCATGAGATTATCCATTTTCTTGTGAAGATGATGGTTTATAGAGACATGGTTATGATTCCACTGGGATGATGGTTCACGTCCATCAGTGTTACTTGTTTACATAAGCTGCGTGTAACGAGGTTACGATCGAATGGACATTTGCTGATAATAATGTTTTAAGATTAAAGACTAAATTAACAGCCTTTATTTTAATTAAATTGACATCATGTACGTTCAGGGGCGGAACCAGGAATATTTTTCAGGGGGTGCAAAAATTATATGTCCGTTATCAAAATTTTAATTAAAATAATATTAAAAACAAAGTGCACTTATAAAGCATACAAAAAGTAATATTAAGTTTCACGAGAATCATTAAAGACTCTTTACAAGTACAAAAAAAATATATACAAATACAAATTATACTCCGAGCGTTTACAAGCAAAATTGTACAAATTATTAGAATTTAGAAGCAGACAAGCAGAAGCAGTATTTTGCAGCATTGACCATTGTACAAAATTTTAGATCAAAAGCAAGAAATAAATGATAAAAGTTGAAGAGCCTCACACTATTTTTTTGTCACTAAATGTCTAGTGACTCAGTGAGGCAGTGGAAGCTGGAAGGGGCCGAAGGGCTTAACTGCTTAAGGCAATAAGGCAGACAAACTTATACTTTGCAGCAGGGAGCCAGGGAGCTGTGAGCAATCAGCATTAGCAGAGCAGCTCAGCTGCCTCAGCAGCCAGCACTCAGCACGACACTCCCAGGCAGGCCCCAGCAGCCGGCGACCGGCGTCGGCGTCGGCGCGGGACTGCGGGAGGTAGTCGGCAGTCAAGATGACAAGATCTCAGTGACTCAGTCTCAGATCTGGTTCTTCAAGGGCGTCGCGGGACTGTGGGAGGTCGTCGTCCGGTCACGGGCTCACTGCGTCACTCCGTCGTCCCTCGTCGTCGTCGAAGCTACTGTCTAAAGGAGTGAAGCCGTGAAGGACTGAAGGTCAAGATGGGTGGGATCTATCGCCGGTCGGTTCACTGTCCACCGGTTGCCGGTGAGACCGTGAGAGAGAGAGAGAGTGTGTGGGTCTCTCAGGGAACGGCCGACCGCGGTATCGGGGATTGGGGAACTGGGTCAGTGCGATTCCCCCCAACAACAAAAAAAATCCCTGAAGTCAGGGGGTGCTTCAGCCCCCCCTTGTCCCAACGTGCGTCCGCCCCTGTGTACGTTACACTGTCATGTCTATCACCGTTAAATTTAACTCTTTTACAGCTACGATTTAATTAGCAACCATGCACCCCTCTTCATAAACACAAAGGATTTTGTGTTTGTCACTAACATAATAGGAAGAAATTTTGAGGAAATGCAATTGTGCGCATCACATTTCTTGCTGATCCGTACGTAAATGGTTGTAGTTAATCCGCTTTAAGCCTTTAAGCGATAAACATAAAAGATATAAATAAGAATGAGGTGTCTATTTTCTTGTATAACTTTGAAGGGCTCTGTAGGCTCATTTTGGATGTGTAACAAGCGGTCTTTAGACGTAAATGCTAGGAGTGGCTTATTTTATTTAAAACAAGCGTCCAACCATAGTTTGAGAGTACATTTCTGGTATGCCTGAGCTTGCTCTTTCTGGTTGTACTTTGCTTCTTTAATTAATTCTTCATTATGCACAAGTTCATATTATGTACTGTAACATATAATTGGATGTAATTCATACAAACAATGAAAAATTTATGCAACTTAACTTGTTAAGACTTGGTATCCCGCGAGCGCCCCCACTAGTGGTGGCCGTCGTACGTTCGTTCCATGGGGGATATTGACAGGATGCAAACCAGCATTGGCGGTCCCCAATTTTCCCAAGTCTGCGGGTCATTCTGCTGCGTAGGTTTTGACAATAATCCTTCCATAGGTTCGCCTACGAAAAACTTGCTAGATTGAAAGAGGTTATTTCAAGAGACACTAGTGTTAGAAATTAGTGGGCAAATTCTAATGGTCTTCCTCTGAATATGTACTAATCCACTCCAAACGACAAATTAGCCTAGAGTGCACTGGCTTAGTCACATCTCCACGGTCTAGCACCCTAAGCACTGAAAGATGAATTGAAGAATAGACGCCATTTTTTTTTTTGTTAAAAGAAAATATTACAGTACATAAAACAAGCCTTTACAAAAGGATAATACTACTTTACATACATATGGTTACAAGTAAAGAGAGCTTAAAATTGTCCACATTCACCAGATTAGATCTGAAGACACTCGGTCATTTCTCCACGTCATAGATACTTCTGATCTAACCTTGCAAGCAAAAGTGGCAAGGTCAACTGCTTCAGTTAGCAGCCTTTTGATTCCTAATGTTATCTGACAATAATAAAAAGAGATGTCGGACAAATACCACACATGATTAGGACAACTACTGCACTAATTTTCTCCAATCATGTCATCTGTGCAAGCAAATGAGTGGAGTTACAGTAAATGACTATAAGCAGTAGTTGATTTTGTTATGTCCATTGTTATTTACAAACGAGGCAAAGCTCGTGAGATCAATGGATCTTGCGAGTGATATGAGAGAACAAAGGAACCAAGGCGGTATCCCATGGGCTTTGAAATACATATACCGACTCCTAATCTTAGCCTTTGTTGCTGGAACGAGGATCCAACATAAAAGAAAAAACGTCATTTTGCTCTGGCATAGACGCATAGTGTTTTGAATATCGTAAGTTGCATTTGAAAGGTGCTTATCAGGCTTCCCATGTGTTCATCCATGGTGTCTCTTGGAGAAGTATGAGTAAATGATCTCCACATTCCTGTAATGATCATGGGATCGAAGATGGCATCTATAAACGCAATTTCATTTTTGTGAAGCCATATTTGTCAAATGATAGAGAAGATGGTAATGACTGCTTTTGGATTCTTGTTTTGAGGAGCATTTCCTTTGTTAATCTAAGCAACGAGCCATTTCGAAAATGTACACAAACAATATCCACCATTTAAGTGGTAGCTATGAAGCATCTTCCATCTTTTGAACCTTAATCTGTCTCTTTGATAAGTAATTAAACTGAAAAAAGTGACCATTGGGTTCACCTCATCCGGGACCCACTCTACCACGTGTAAGATATTTGGCCCAAGAGGATCATCACATTGGGTATCAGCGACATACACACAAGACCAAATATACTCTGTTTGTGTCCCTTTGTACGATTTTAACAGACCACCTGTAATGCAGGCTCTGCTGCAGCATAAAAGTGGCAAATCATCACCAAAAGGCCCCCCAACTACCCATATAGCTGCTGCTGCTTCTCTCTCTCTCTCTCTCTCTCTCTCTCGAGTTCATTCATTTTGCTGGAAAATGTGAGTCCATTCTCGTACTGCTAGTTTTTTTTTGTCTCTGTCTTTTGCTTTTTCATGTGATTACTGCGGTTTTTATTTGGTATAAATTGATGGGTTTTGGTTGTTATGCTAATCTTGGTGTGTCTGCGTGTGTTGGGTTGCTCATTGACGACCCATTGAAGGGTTTTAATTGTTACCGTAGACAGAGCTCTGTAAAATGAACAATCCACATTGCCTCTTCTCAATGACTTTTTATGGGGTTTACGCTTGAAGGGTTTTAGTTATCTTGGTTAGTTTGTTTCTGTTCTGCGGTGGGTTTTGGTGGGGTGGGGTTCATGAGGAGGGACGAGTTGTTACAAGAGCTGTGTAATGTGAGTTATAAAATCATGTGTACAAGTGTTCTTTTTTACATACAATCCGGTTTAACCAAAAAATTTGTTTTTGAGGGTCTGTAGGTGTTTTTGCTGAATGTGGGGAAAATGGACTCGACCAGCGATGGCTCGCCTAAACGTAGTGCTATTTCTACCATGTCTCGCCCACTTAATTCAGCCGGTACTCTGTCAGTCTTTCTCTTGCGTTATGATATATATGTCCCTCATTAGCTAGAAATAAGCGGTGGGTTTGTTGGTGGGCTTATCGTTTTCCTTTAAACATGCTTTTGGGTTGGAGAACAAGCTTTAATACTATTATGCTATTATGCAGGGGGTTGGGGTGAGTGGGAGAAGCATATTATTGTGAATTCTATAATCTCTTGTTATTGGGGGATCATGTTTATTGCATTTCCTCTGTGTGTCTACTGTTGCTAACAAGTATATATAGCATCCAAGGTAGTCTTGCAATTTAGCAATTCGGTTCATGTACTGCACAATTGCAAGACTACCAAATATATATAGCATCTAAGGTAGTGTTGCAATTGTGCATTATATGAACATAATTGCTATATATGCATTCATCTAGTAATTGTCTCCTTCAGAAATTTATCTGTGCTCTGTCCCTAATCCCTATTCATATCCAGCTCAACATGATAAATTGGAATTTGACTCGAGACAAACTGACCCTATAGTAGGACTATATGAGAGCATTACAAATGCCTCGAGAAAATAAAAAAACCTAACATATGTTGCCTAGATTTAGTAGGTGCAATATATGGACGTTGGCAACGAGAGACAAAAAAGGCAAGCACAAAAAACTATTTTTTTGGTGCTTTGTGCTTATATACTACACTAGTACACTCAAAATGAGATGACTCTGAAGTGGATTATGCCTATTCCACAAGGACGGTATACATTTATTTGTGATTTAATTCATCCTCTACCTTCAAAGAGCTTTTAATTTAAATTACTCTGCAATTAGTGTGATAAAGCAAATCTTTGTTTGTAAGCTTAAAGAAGGATGTCAAACTGCAGGCGAGCTTTGTTTGTGCCCTTGTTGCTGATGGGCTTTATGACTATATATTGATGTGACTAAACATTTAAATTATATCCTAGGATGTCATAAACTGCTGTAATACCAAAACTTTCTATGTTACTATTTCTGGTGGTTGCTATAGCTTGTAGGGTAAGAAATATGCCCCCCTGGGTGGGTGGGTAGGGTTCAATCAGCTTTAAGTGCCAGTTCATAAACAGAATTGACTTATGCCAAGTTGATGAAAAAGGAAGAGTTAGGGAAGTCTCGTTTATGTGAGTAAAGGAATTCAGACCATGGGATCCATGTAGCCAGACCCAACTCACTGGGGGCAAGGGCTTGGTTCAGTTGAGTTGAGCCGGTGCACAAAGCTGCTGCTTTTCCAGCTGGGTACTGATAAACAAGATTCAAACCTGTCACATAGATTTTAGGCGATAAGCACTAGCAACCAGGTCCAACTTTCATACATTCACCTCGTAAGAAGTTTCGTAGTTTAATTATGCTAAAATTTTACATGTTATTGCCTCCGTATATGGCAACTCCCCATTGTAGTATCAGATAAACTCAAATAATTCTAAAATATTTCCGACTTAAAAATGTAATTATCAAAGAGAAAAAATCCAATTTAATCATGTAGCAAACAATTGTTATCATCCACCCTCTTTTGGAATACGATGTACTCTTCAACTGCCGTTATTTTTTTTCTTTCAAGTTGGTATGTCCACATGAGATAGTTGTATATGTGATATCTTAGTGTAGTAGTTAGCATTTACGAGTTCACCTTTTTCAACAGATTTGTATTCCAAGGTGAAGAGGCGAAAGAAGATGAAAATCGGTGAAGAAAAGGAATATTATAAAACAGCTTTCTCTGCGCATATTCACGACAATTTTCAACAGAAGAAAATCGTAGATCACTCTGATCCTTTTGCATTAGTTAATGTGCTGCTAGAACTGGATCAAGACAAATACGGGAGTGCTGCGAATGACATTAAAGACCTTCTTGTGCGGAGGGAGCACATGCTGAAGCCTATACGTGCCATGCATCCTACGGTTCTCCATGGGTGCATGGACGATAACCATAGTAAAGAGTCTTTGACGGAAAATGAGCCAGCTACTTTTTTGGCGCCTAACATTATCATTCTGGAGGATGATCATGTTGCTCGAGCAGCAGGGCCTGTTGTGATCGTTGATTCAGATGACGAAGAAAGTGAATATGAGGGACACTTTCTACCGTGCAAGGAGGTTGTCTCGAGGAAGCCAGCTGCCGAGTGTCTGATGAGGGATTCTTTGGTAAGCGTCCTGCATTCTCACTCTTCCAACTTAAAACTCTTGAAGGGTAGAATTAACTTCGTAACCGATGGCATGATTGTCTTGAGTAAGCCAGCTGTAAAGTGCGTGATGAGGATTCATTGGTAAGTGTCCTGTGTTCTCACTCTTTCAATCAAAAGTATTGAAGGGTAGATCTTTTTTTGTAACCTATGACTTTGTCTAGGCACCATATTTACTCATGAAGAAGAGGAAATGTGCTAGTTTTGACTGGTTTTAATTGGAAGTATTATCCTTTTTTCTAATTTTATCGAAGAAAGCTAGAAGAAATGTTTACCATAGGCATGGGCATTGAACTGTCTTATGGTAATTTTGGGAAGAAAAAGAAAAAACTGTATCCTAAGGTCTTTATAATCTTCTCCTTCTCCATGCTTCGTTGCTCTATTCAGCCTTCTCTGTGGTTTAGAAGAGTAGACAATCATTCTTAAGTTTCTTAGCACCATTTCTCAGTGCTTCATTCTGATATTTTTCTTCCTTCATGATTAAAAATGATTAGCTTAAGAAACTTTAACGCCAGCCTTATTTCTGTAATAGTTTTTTGTGCAAGACGTGTAAAGTGCAAGAATGAGGGGGAGAATACCGATCATTTGCTGACTCATTGTTATGGGGCAAGCAGCCTGTGGAGCCTTTGTTAGCCATCTTCTGGTTGATGTGGGTGTTTACGAAGCATGTTGGGGACTGGTTCGGAGGCTGGGGAGGGTGGGGTGCAGAGGAAGCTGAAGCTTATATGGAGGATGGCCCATTGTGCCTTATGTGGTTTCGAAGGGGCGGAATGAGTAAACTTTTGATGTTGTGGAATTGCAGCTACAGAGTGTTCATGGATTTTTCTTAAGCATGAGGAAGAGGGGACACGTATCACTATATCAGTGAGCTTGTGTGTCATGTACAGAAGGATGGGGAGACTGTGAATTTTCTTCTTCCCCATTGTGAGGTGGCTGTGCATTTTTGGTTCGTGCTTCTCATTATGTTTGCGCTGCAGTAGGTTACGCCAAAATTAGTTAAGGGGGTGCTATAGTTTGCGGTAAAGGTACCAAGACAAATATGCCAGAGATCGTGTCTGGCCCTCTTTGTCTTATGTGGATAGCTGGGAGAAACAAGTGTGTTCAAAGGGCAAGACTCTCGATGCAACGGCTGCATGCTTTATTCTTGAGCCTTGTTTTTCACTGGCTCAAGGAGAATCTTCCACCATCTGAAGTGGGCTCCATACGTTTTTGTTTGGTCAGGGCCCTTCTTGGTGCCTTAGACCTCTGTTTTTCCTTCTTGTTTTGATTAGTGCTTGTGTTCATATGTTTGGCCAACTTCATGGGGCTCTTTTACCTTAACATATATGTATCGATCAGAAAAATGCATTACTCGTGAGCCTCCGTTTCTTCTGTCTTACGAGGGACTAACCTGCGTCATGTGTGGCTTTGGTAGACTTTGTGAATCATTTTGTCTTGGGGCCATCCTGTAGATTATTTTTCTTGGCCTGTGCCACAGTTGCATGGTCTGGTTTTGCTTAGGCTTGACCTTTTGTAGTGGCCAGTGTACATGGGATTTCCCTCCTTGGGGTTTGTTTATAATACAGCAGTACTTAAAAACTACTGAAAGAAATAAAAACAAATTCTCAAGAGATTTCATCCAGGAACAAGTTGTAGGGAAGCTGTGCCTTAGACATGTATTAATACATGTTAGGTTTAGTGCAAAACAGAATTATTGCCTATATTCATATGCTTCCTTGCTCCTAAAGTAAACGAAAAGTATTGAAGGCCATAATAAGCAACTCGTAAGTTCAAGTAGATTTCTGCCTCTCATACTTCTCATAAGAAAAGTGAACATGCACATCACTTATGTAGTTACGCCTAGTAAAGTTAGTTTATACTTTGGGGAATATCCATTCCTTGACCAGAATTTGAAGGTTTTCCATTTTTACCTTTCTCCCTGAGATTTTTGTTGTTACTATTATGGTCTGATGTGTTAGGAACATGACACGGGAGAAGCTAAAGCCACATTCTAGTTACAAGCATTTGTCGTTCAAAGATCAAAATTGCGCTTCCTTCTGATAACCTTGGAAGCCTCTCTTCCTAATTCTTCAGAAACTAATCAATGGGGTTGAGGAAATCAAGATCACGTTGAAGTGACAACGGGACTGAGAACTAACTTTTGTAGGTGCAGATTTTCCAGCTATCCAGAGAATCTGTTTCTTTTTCATAAGTTATTTTAGCTGCGGCGCTGGGGTGATATTAGTATCTAAACGAAATAATTCTAAACCATCTTTAATGAGCTTCATAATCGAAACCTATACAAATGAAAATCATGGGTTTTTATTATGTAAATAATACCTACATATGTAGGACGCCCTCTGTAGCAGCTTTAGCAAGCCAAGTCAGGATTTGAAACCTCAGAACAGGGCCTCAATCACCCTACATCACAGAGGGGGAAGGTCCAAAAGTGAAAGCAACTGTTTAGAAAGATTGGATTTCAATAGAGGCGAGGGGGTGGCTTAGCATAAAAGGCGGTAAACTCAAACTCTCCCTACTCTTATTGCTGCGTATTTATGATTGCTATGTGAATTGTCCGTGTGTAATATGTCTATACTTTATATTAGAGATTGTTATTAACATATGCAGGTTTTGAATGAGGTCATCGCAAAATTTTGGTCATCTTTTTCCACCGAGGAAATATGAGATATCCCTGCCTATGAATATAAAACAAGTTGGCTTTCTAGTGTCTGCTGCTTACTTTGTTTCACTAACAATTTTAGGATCATGATATTGCTCAAGGCCAACCATTAGTAGATGAAGCGGGAACTGTTGCTGGTGCAACTAAAATCAGGGAACATAAAGGTGTAGAAGAGGAGGCAAACCTTGCTGGTGCAACCAAAACAGAAGAAGAGGCAAGCCTTGCTGGTACAGCTAAAATCAGGAAGCATAAAGGTGTAGAGGAAGTGACAAAGCTTTCTTGTGAAACTCAAATCAGGGAATATGAAGGTGTGTATGTTGGCATAGATGATGATGTGTTGCCTGAGGAAAGCAATGAGCAGTCTGATGTCTATTCTGATGGCCTGGCTGATATTTGGAAGCAGATGACAATAGCATTAGAATGTTCCAAGGTAAATATGTTTGAACATGCAACCTGTTGTTGTAGCCAATTCTTCTCAATTTCTTTTGGATTAGACATTTCTTTTGTTCTCAGTACGCTGTTGGAACAGATTCTTTTTTAGCTGCTGCTTCAAATTTAGCACCTTAATGGACTATTAGCAACACTTGCAGAAGCATTTTACTATTATGGTTGAGATTTGGTTAGTAACTGTTTCAGATAAAGTAGAGCAGAAAGCTGACAATTTCAAGACTTTCAGGGAGCATTTAGGTTTTAATAATCAACATGCAGAATGGCAAACAAATTTCCGCAAAACACAAGATCTTTTTAGTTTGCTTTTAAGTTCATGTACTCAGTTTTGCGTAGATGCATTTCATTTACTCAAATATAAATCAAACCGCCATATGCAATAAATTAAGAAATATTTGTCGTGAACGGCCTTTAAGAGATAGTGGCGCCACAAATAACGAGGCCTTTCCAGGAGACAGCAAGTATGCTGCAACCAAAGCTTGCTCGTGTCTCCCCACCTCATCTTGAGTGTAGCTCTGCCTGTCAATTGGGTGTTCCTTTCCTGAAGTTTCAGATGCTGGCTAGAAGGCAAAACCGCTTGTGCAAATCAAGCCCTTCTATCCTATAATTTCTTTTCAAAGATAAACAGTACTTTGGCATTGGGTAGCTTAGAATTTGACCCCACAGTAAAGTACCTTAAGGTTGAGGGCAAGCTAGTAACCTAAATGTCAGGTAGCAAGCAATTCACAAGTAGCACTTATTATTGCTAGGCTTAGAGCTAGGGAAAGCATAATTCACTGTGGTAGTGAGGTATCAGAAATTGGAACAAGAATCCAAATCTGTCATGCATATTTGGTCATTTAACTTCCACAAGCCTGCTCCCGAGTCGTTACTTTCTTGGAGCCCCTCTGTATTGATTGAGGAACTCGTGCTTTGGAAAGAAATTAATAGAATAATATAGGTTGGGAGATCAGTAGCTGCATTGTTGAATAATGATGTATCTGATCTTGGAGTGCGCAATATATGTAACTATGGTCATGTAAAACCATAGTTACCAGATAACGTTTGAACCCTAGGGTGTTACCTTTTTGTGCATGTCCCAATGCATGGTATCCTTCCATTCAAGCACATAAATTTGCTGTCCGAGAAACATTTTCCTTTTTCTTCCCTCAAATATGTTTATTTGGAAAAGGGGAGAGATGCGTGACCCTTTCACTGCTAATCCATATCTGCGTAAGAGATGATACTGGCCTACATTTTTCATTGGAAAAATCTAGTTGCGTAGTAAATGTATTCGTGTTTGTAATACACATATATGCATGCACCACATATCACACAATTTGCTGGTTTGCTGAACACTCACAACTGGTACCTGAGATTTGCTTCTCATGTTTAAGTTAGCAGTTCTGGATTTGTGATGTAGTTGTAAAACTCCTCAAACATCCAACCCAAGACTCGTTGACAATCGAGTGAGAGGCCTATCATAGTATACCAGTGTCGCACCCAAGCTCTCCCCCTCCATGGACCCAAGCTCTGACTCTCCCTCGGCAGTCGCTAATGGTCAATAAATATAGATGCCTGAGACTTGGTCTACTTCCAACCCGTAGCTCTTCTTCCATATTAGAGCATCAAGCCTAAAACCAGAGATGGCACATACATCACAATGGTATACTTGGTTGGGAGAAAAGTTCTCATGATTGTTTATGCTAATGAATGATTGATGCCCTGCTTTGTTATTGTTTTCATTGGAATTTAACATCACAGTTTGTATCTTTATTGTAATCTTTGTATCGCTCTCGAAACTGCTGGGGGATCAAAACTTAACACTGTGATGTCTGTTAGGAGGATAATGCTGTAAATACTTCATCTGATGAACATCGAAGAGATGATGAAGAGGAGTGTGATCATTTGTTTATCTTAAAAGATGATCTTGGATATGTATGCCGTATTTGTGGTTTTGTGCAGAGAGCTATTGAGACCGTAATTGATTTCCAGTATGTCAAGGTATGCGTTTCATATACTGAACTTGTTATATCTTCTAGCTTTTGTTTCTTTTTGTGTAATAAAGCTTAAATTTTTTTGTAGAGGCATGTCCATTGGTCCTGATAAATTATCGCGTCTCCTTTTTATCCAAATCGCAGATAACTTGCCCAGTGTTCTTTTTCTTTTTCAGTCACCATGAGGTACTAGGGTTGATGATCCTTGATCGCATTGGTGTACTTTTAACATGACAGCTTGGATTACTCAACATGAAAATCATGTTATAATAAGCCGATCGTTTGGTTAGACGATTTCTCCCACACAATATGCATAGTAAATTTTAAGATAATCAGAAGTCAAAAGGTGCCTCATCCAAAATGTGTTGACATTAGGTTTATTGAAAACTTCCTTCCATATTATTTTAGCCTTATACTTCAATTTTGATATATACTGTTGTTTGATCTCTTATATTTAATGATCTCGGGGGTTTGTTATACACCTGTTATGAGTGGATTGGGTGTTGAAGGGAATATTTCCTTCCACTGTGGTATATGGAATTTGCAATTTTTGTACTTGAAACTACAGTATGATTCACTTTCAAGCATCAATATTTTTGTGCTTTGATGATTGCATGTCGCTAGCCTTTAAGTTTGTCTTTCTTTTCTCCTTGATATTACTTAATTCATTGTTAGCTTGCAACTCCATCTTTAAAAGCTAAAAGTGAAACAATCTCTATTTACAAGAACTGCACTTTGCATGTGACATTTTGTGTTCTACCCTATGGCTTTAGGTTTCTCTTAGATGAAATCTACTTCCCCGTCAGTCATGCAGTGTTTTCTGTAGAATGATGTGGGACAAATTTAAGTTAACAACTGTATGTTCATAGATTTATTTTCTACTGTATTATTATACATCAGATGCATCATTTTCCCTGAATCATTGAATTCTTGGAAAATTTTGAAGTATGCTGTTTGGTTTACCACACTAAATCTTTTAGGACTGTTCGTTAGCTGCCTACATGCCAACATAATTAGCATCTTCATTCTGTAACTTATTAATGTTGTATGTGTTATAGTAGCTTGAGTAGTAGCTTATTTTACGTTTGGCTCAGAACGCAAGGTCTACCAGAACTTACTGGCGTGAAGCTCGTACCAAGGACGGAGAGGCAACAGAAATACTGCGTGATGGTGGACATGATTTCGGAGCGAGTGAAATCTCTGCTCATCCAAGGCACAGGAAGCAAATGAAACCCCATCAGGTTGAGGGCTTTAATTTTTTACTGAGCAACTTGATGACTGATAATCCTGGTGGTTGCATCCTGGCCCATGCCCCAGGATCTGGAAAAACTTTCATGATAATCAGTTTCATCCAAAGTTTCATGGCCAAATATCCCTTTGCAAAGCCATTGGTAATCCTACCGAGAGGCTTATTGGGAACCTGGAAGAAAGAATTTCAGAGATGGCAGGTAGAGGATATTCCGTTGTATGACATGTACTCAGCAAAAGCAGATAGCCGACCTCAGCAGCTGGAAGTGCTTAACCAATGGGCAGGGGAACGTAGCATTCTCTTTCTTGGATATAAGCAGTTTTCTGCAATTGTATGCGATAATGATACCAGCAAGACTGCAGCTGCTTGTCAAGAGATTCTGTTGATAAACCCTTCTATTCTTATCTTGGATGAAGGTCACACTCCAAGAAACCAGGACACAGATATTCTGGCATCCCTTGAGAAAGTCCAGACACCTCGAAAAGTAGTACTTTCAGGCACCCTTTACCAGAACCATGTCAGAGAAGTGTTTAACATTTTGAATCTTGTTCGACCTAAGTTTCTGAAAGTGGGGACTTCTAAAGCTATTAAGAGGAGAGTCTTAAGCAGAGTTTCAATATCCGGTCGGAAGAACGTCACGGGTTCGGATAATGACTTCTATGATCTGGTAGAGAGCACTCTGCTAAAAGATAATAATTTCAAGACAAAGGCAACTGTTATACAAGATCTGAGGGAGATGACCAGCAAGGTCCTTCACTATTACAAGGGAGATTTCCTGGATGAACTGCCGGGACTCGTCGACTTCACTGTTTTTCTTAAACTCTCCCCTAGACAAAAAGGTCAGGTTGTAGAGCTGAAGAAGTTGGGAAATAGGTTCAAGATGATTTCTGATGGAAGTATGATTTACGTGCACCCACAACTGAAATTTCTCCCAAGAAATTCTGCAGCCAGAGAGAGAATTGATGTGGACAAAATAGATGAAATGTTAAAGAAATTGGATCACAAAGAAGGAGCCAAAGCTAAATTTTATCTTAATCTTCTTCGTTTGTGTGAATCGAGTGGTGAGAAGCTGCTAGTTTTTGGTCAGTATCTCCTCCCCTTGAAGTTCCTGGAGAGATTGACAATGAAGGTTAAGGGTTGGAGTCCTGGTAGGGAGATATTCATGATCACGGGTGATTCAGATTCTGATCTTCGAGAATCATCCATGGAGCGTTTCAATAATTCACTGGACGCTAGAGTCTTCTTTGGATCAATCAAAGCATGCGGGGAAGGTATATCGCTTGTTGGGGCCTCAAGAATCATCATACTTGATGTACATCTGAACCCGTCAGTCACCCGCCAGGCAATAGGACGGGCATTTCGACCAGGTCAGGAGAAAAGAGTATTCACTTATAGATTGGTTGCCTCAGGTTCGCCCGAAGAGGAAGACCATGCCACCTGCTTCAGGAAGGAGTCGATTGCTAAGATGTGGTTTGAATGGAATGAATACTCTGGTCACTTCAACTTTGAAATGGAGACAGCTAATGTTAGAAACTGTGGTGATATGTTTTTGGAATCCCCGTGGTTGAACGAAGATATAGTTGCTCTCTACAAAAGGTTGGCGAGAATTTTTTCTTCATTTTCCTTCTCTAATAAAGAATTTATCTTCTAAGATTGTACTTCTTCTTGTTGGTCTCTACTCTCTATATCTTATTGCTTGAATTTTTTTTTTTTAGGTAAATGGCGATAACGGACAAACTTGGGGCATGGGGTTTAATGTGAAAATATCCTCAGTACCAGCCCTAGTGGATGTTCTTCTTCATAGCTAGCTAGGGGCAGCCCTTGGCTAGTAAGATTTTGGCTTTTCTTTGTGTGAGGAATGTTGTCTACACTAGATACTGAACCAGAACTTGTATTTCTAACAAGAGATGCTCAATTATCAAGAGAGCTTGTGAATATGGCTAAAAATGACTTATAAGCAAGTGAATATTACTAGTACTAAATCTGAAAAGTCCTACCGACTTGTCTTATCTCGAATTTTGTTCTTGGTCATGGGTACTGCATGTAAATTCTGGTTTAAAGATGTAAATTTCTGGAATGAACTCTCTCCATGTCATTTATGAATGGAATGAACTCGATCCTTGTTCCATCATTAACTTTTTTACGCACATTGCTCGCTTCCATGCATGCGAGTGTTCTGTGTACTACAGAAGCACTGTGCGGATATTGCACGAGACCAATGTGGCTTGCACATGTGGGCATTCGTGTTTTTCCTATCTGTCTTCTTGATGCTATCGGGAAAACCAAAACGTTCTTCTTCTACGCACATTGCTCACTTCCGAGCACGAGAGCGTCTTTTAGGAGTCCTGTATTCTACAGATTCCAAAAGCACGGCAATTTACTGCACAAGACCAGTGTGGCCTGCATCTGTGGACGGGTAGAAGAAAAATCTTTTAGCGTCTTATCAGTGAAGCCAATGTGGCCACCAAGCTTGTACCATACTGGCTTCTGGTAATATTTCCAAAACTACACCTCTTGTTTGCTGACTTCAACTCCTAGCTCTGGATTTGCAGGCTGCAAGAAATTTTCTGGTAAAGCAACTGCATATGAAGTATCTAGTATCTGTAGTGAAGGCATGCATGTTTGATCAACGCAAAATCATCTATTGGACAAGTACCAGTTTTGCCATGTTATCAATGAAATGCAGGTCTACTTGCATGAAGTTTACTTTAAGAAGTAAAAGAGTTCAGCTTTGAGACATTGCAGCCACTTGTTAAGGAGTTTGCAGTTTCTGGTGCTGACGTATGTGATCACATTGAACCTACTTGTAAAATGTTTGCAATATGGTGTCTTGGAATCTTGAACATGCTTACTCATTGCCTGATGGAGGATGCTGGAGCCGAAATTGTACTTCTTGGAAAAAAATTCATCCTCCACAGAGATTCTCCCAATGGTCTGTTTGCAATTATTTTCTTTGTAAGATCTTATGATCATTCCTTTGCTTTTCGTTTGTTTTCGAGTTCTTTCCTGTGGTGGACGGAGAGGGGAGGAGCACGATCGATTCATGTCGTCAACCCTTCTGAGTTTTCTGTCCGATGCCCGGCCGCCTAGAGCATAAATCGCCAAGTAAAAGTGCAATAGAATTCACTTTTTGTAGGTGCTAGTGCTCAAACTTTAAAAATGTCCCACCAGAAATATCTTAAAACACTATCAAAGGCACCATCTTCTCTTCCGAATTTAGTAATATCTTGAACGGCGTGTTGATACCTTGTACAAGAAATTCAAAGATTTGATGAACATTTAATATTAAACGGTACCCGAGAAGAAACGTTCGTTCCCTATAAACATTTTGTATGAACCAGTCTACTGTAATTTGTTTAGATGCAGACATGGTCACTTTCTTTAGATTTTCTAGTCACCAAGGATTCTAAAATCATAATGAAAAATGTTGGAGACGATGTCCCACATATGGATGAAGTGGTGAGCCAGCTTGATAGTAATGATTATACAAATACAAGAACATGGCTATGCTCTATTTGGCAACGCTTAATGGCATGGTTTGCCATCAACTTGACTAATTGACATGCATGTTAAAGCCAAATTGTGATGTGAACAACAGTGCAGCATTGACAAGTGACAATGACATTCAAATAATTGTCTTTGACTATCGCTTTGTTAACGATAAATCAGACACACTGCACTGTTTGTTGTTTGTTGTAACTTCAACTTAGAATAAAAACAGCTCATTGATCAGATTAACTTTTAAGCAGATTATTTAGAATCTAGTGCTTACTGCTTGTGTGCAACTTTCTCGGAACAACTATTTTGTCTCACTGTGATTGTTTACTTCGATAAACCGAAACACTCTTTTTACTATATACTGATTAAAGCACTCGTAGAAACTGTTGTCTTAATAATAGCTTATAAGTTAATGATAAACACGATATTGACCGACTTTTTCAAGCGAGGAAGAATTGCTGAGTCTAAGTATAAACCAAAAATGAGATTGCTTCCAAATTTAAATGGTCTCTAACAAATAAAAAAGACAAAAAAGGTGCACAGAAGCTTTAGTTATGTACCATGTTCAATAAACTATGCATTTGAAAAGCCTCAGGCAACTGGCTCAAAGGGAGAGCCTTTATTTATTCGAGGAAAAAGACACTGAGACAGAGATACTGGAAAACAAAATGCATTTCTCAGAGATAAAAAGGCAGGTAATTTACATTTTGTAGACCGATTAAAATATGTGGCACTTGGGCTTTAGGTTAGGTTTCAATCGTGTAATTGAACTTACATAGTTATTGTAATTTTCATATCGACGGGCTATATACATTACGGAATATAATTTTAATTATTCTAAAAAAAAACTTACATGGTATGTATTTCTATCATTTTACCCAAAAAAAAGTCTTTGACATTAAAACTTAGAATTTATGTTACATGAAAATTTCAAAATTCGTGAAGTACCCGTCGCATATACTCGACACTTGGACATGGGTATGATACTTGTCCGACACAACTCATAGGATATGCCTCTAAGAACACTATCACAAGGTGTTTCTTCTAATCCGTTATTGCTCTGTTTGAGCTGAGATAAATTCTCAACAAAAATGACGTGAAAATTACATAAAACACGATGCTATCTTAGGAAGAAGTAAATAATAGCAACAGATAGGAGCACTTTGTTGTATCCCTGTCTTGAGTTCTGAAAATTAGATAAATTCGATACTCAAACATGTATCACGCTCGAACACTTGTATCGTGTCCATAGAACACTATTCCCTGTTTGTTTTTTTCTTTCTTGTGGAGGAATATTCTTGTTAGAGCCAGCACCATAGCTCAAGATGTGACATATGAGACCATTGAGTAATAAAGCCAAGTGATGGGTTCTTGTAAGGGCAGCTTAATGGTCACAAAGGGGAACATTGTTGTCAACATTCAATAGTCACATTGTTAAAACAATTTCTTCATGGAAAATCTGAAAAACCCATCACTATCCAAGCTTTTGGTGCACTAACGCACAATACGTATTACTCTATGGCTAAACATGAAAGCATGTTTGTGAGTTTTGAGACGAGAGAAAAGAAAAGAAAGGAAGAGAAGGGAAAAGAAGAGAAAGGAAGAGAAGGGAAAACAATTATCCTTCCTCTTGTTTGTGAGTTTAAGAGAGAAAAGAAAGTATCATTCTTTTCTCTTGTTTGTGAGTTAAGCAGAAAAGAAAAGAAAAGACACATGGTTACGTATATACCCTTATACTATGGTTACGTATATACCCTTATACTAAATTGTGATGATTTTAACAAAGATTAAGAATGTATGATCCATTTTGTTGGTAAAATAATTTAGTTATCGATAAATCATACAAAATACATATCATATTAATGTCATAAGCCTTACATAGTTGATTAATTTCATCATGTAAAAAACAAAAATAACCATGAGATCACGACAAACATCCCAACATCTAAATCTAATTAATGTCACACCAAAAGCAAAATAATCAGTTATGAGTCAACTCTAACATCTAAAACAATCACTTAATTGTAAATAAAGTGATAAGCTTCCATAAGAAACCTTAAAACCTAGAAGTCATTCAAAATTTAGTCTTCATTGTCTCAAGGGTAATATGGGCATTATTAAAATGTTACTTATGAGAGTTTCCTTTCTCTCCGTTTCTTCCCAATTTTGGGAGGAAAAATACGAAAGAAGCCTAAACTTTCCTCCCCTTTCTCTTCTTTTCTCTCCTTAAAAAAACTCACAAACTAAAGAAAAGGGAGGAAAATAGTCACTTTCCTTTCTTTTCCTTCCCTTTCTCTCCTAAAAAAAACTCGCAAACAGGCTAGAAATAAAGATGGCAATCTGATACGATATGTTTAGCTTTGAAAAGTTGTAAATTGTGCAATATATAATATTATTTGTTACGCCAATTTTTGCTTTAGTATCTCGCATAGCACATTTTTCTATGCATTTAAATACCAACGGAAAGAAATACTATTTTAATTACCACATAAGTCTCTGTCAATTTATTTTCCAGACAAACAACATAATTGTATTCTTTTGCTAACAAAATTTCATTACTTAAAAGAAAATTTTAACCTAAAGACGATACCGACATGGGTATCTCAAGAATATGTCCCCAAACAGATGCTTGAAAATATGACCAACATGGTCTCAAAGGAAAACTGATAAAACTTGTATGGGGTTGCCACTGTTCGAAAGTAACAAACTAAGTAGCAACCTCGAGGAGATGATGTGAATGAAATGCATCAAACCCCAAGCTTCACCACAAGGCAGAGCCATGGACCATGTGTGAAGGCGGTTTCCAAGCCATCTCTCTCACGATTCGAAGCTCAACAGAAGGAATCAACATAAAAAGCTCATAACGTGTGACTATATGAGAGGAAGACAAGGAACGCTAGTATATATACAACCGTGAATGACATTATAATTTGATCCTCTTGTTGTGATCAAATGACATAACTAATTTTGAAGTATATACGTTCCTCTTTATTGAGAAATAAAATCAGCTGTGAGACAATAAATGGTAGTTAAGTAGACAAGTATGGATTCAGCATGCTTTCTTGTCGCCTCCTGATGAATGGGTAGTCCCCGTGATGCTGATGTCGCCTCCTGATGAATCGTCAATGGCCATCGCAATCAATTTCGCAGACCTGATTGAAATGAAACGATAACATAATCATCTCAATGCGAAAGCCTTTAAATGTAAGGGAAAAACTGGAATAGAACGAGAAAATGACAAAATAAAAAAGAGCGAAAGGAGGAAACCTGATTAGACGGTTTTTCAGGCTGACAAATGCACGTCTACCTTTTTTGACTCTCTTGCTTATCTTGTTCATTAATGATAGACTAACAAGCACCTTGCGATATTTTTTCATTCCATTCGCAAACTCCCCGATGTTGTTTTGTTGGCACAATGCTGCTCTCGAATTTATCCTTCGGTACCTGTGTAAGGCTGGTCTAGGCTATAGTTATACTCTCCCTAGCGCCACCAATGCGTGAAGTGAGAATGCCATGTTGATAAGCACCACGAAGTGAGAAGAATTTGTTGATAAGCTTTTTACCTTGATCAACTTCTATGGTTATACTTATATAGTTGCTCCCGTCCCATCTTGTTTATCAACTTCTCTCTCTCTCTCTCTCTCTCTCTCTCACACACACACACACACACACACACACACACACACACACACACACTCTCATTCTCTCATTACATCATTCTTTAGATTTTCCACTTCCTCTCACTTGTTGGATCCAAACCACCATCTATTTCTCTCTCTAAATCTTTGCGTTTGAAGTAAATCCAAAGGGATTTCTTATGTGAGCTCTTGTTTCATTTATATGCCTTCCTTGTGCATATAAACAGAAATACTATGTACGCGTTAGAAACAAACATCATCGACCTTGTTGATCCTCCGCCTCAAACTGGCGTAACAATTTAGGGAAACTTCCCCTTTCCAGCTATTCTTAGTTGTAGTACACAAATACAGTCAGTCACTGCCCACCTTTCAAGAAACTTCCACCATTAAAGATAACCCTTTCTCTCAATCTTTCTACTTCAGGTTCTTGCTTGCAAATTACAGAAATCCGACTTGTGGGTTCTTGATCTGTTGATTTGGAATATTTGATCGTTTCTCTTTTGGGTTGCTCTATATTGTTTTTCTTTTTTGGTGGTCTTTGTTGTTCCCATTGCGATCTGGCAACCAGTAAAGTGCAATTTTTAGTTGATTTTGTTCAACGTTTTGATGCTTTATTGCTGAGATGCAGCCTGATCAGCGAAGAAAGGTACGATGTTGTGTGTGTGTGTGTGTGTGTTTTCTTAAGTTCTAATTTTTTCATTGGGTATTCAAGAAATGCATCTGAATTTGTAGTACCGATCAATCTTGGTTAGCAATATCAGTACTATCATAATCCTAAAATCAAATGAACTCCTATGTTATGGCTTATGCATATGTCCGGGTACTAGGTACCAACCCACCCACCCCACCCCCCCAAATTCTCTCTCTCAAATTCATTGAATTAAGTAGCCCAGTTGCCACGGGGCTACCCGATTCATTGGTATATGATATAAGTTGGTCTGTAGGTAAGCGGTAATGTGGTCGTTTTGGTTGGGAGGTTGGGGGTGGGTGGGTTTGCGTAGAAGGGCTTGCTTGGTTTGGAATATGTCATTTTGTATTGCATACAGTTGAATTCCTTGCCATTAAGGTGAGGTGGAAGAATCGGAGAGCATGACAAGCATTACTAATGAAGGGCCGCCTAGCGAACAAGGCTTCCGTGCACTAGGCGGCCGTGCATTAGTAATGCTTGTAATGTTTTTCCTGTGCCCTGGGCTTCCCTGTGCAGGGCTTGAGGGGGGATTGAGGTATGCAGTCTTACCCCTACTGTCGTGTTCAATCGAGCAACCTCATTGTTGCACCCAAGGCTCACCCTCTACAGTCATAATTAATAGCTTTACACGATCTGCACGGCTGATACAAACAAAAGCAGCAAAGTTACTCAGAGAGCCAGTGAGAGAGAGCACCATGTTTGGGTTTGCGGGATTGACATGTTTTTCTTTCGGGGGATTAGGGGTGAGAGAGAGGGGGTGAGAGAGAGAGGGAGGGAGGGCGGGCTTGTTAACCAGGTTTAACTGTGCAACATCATTGTGCATGACCTGGCTTTGCCGCAACTGATTTTGTACTCTAGGTTATCATATTATTTGAGAAATTAAAGATCTTGGTGTTAAAAGGAAAAAATAGTATACGTGTTTGTAGTTCTACTTTTCCTTATTGGGCGGTTTCTAAAGACCAGTAATTGTTGTGCGGCTTCAAAAGCCTTCTATTCCCCTTAAAGTTCCTGTCAGTAAAGTATATTTGCCTGCCCATTTAAGAAATTAACTACTGCACTGATTGACAGATTTATGTTCCTATACATACTAACCACAAATAGATAAGGTATTCTGCACACTAAATGGTAAAGCTAATTCCTGCTTGTTGTAATTTTGCTTACTATTTAAATAAACGATAGGAGAGCATGTAAATTAAAGGTCTGGCATACAATTTAGGGGTTACAGGGCCTGTGAAACTTCACACAATTCTTACCTGCTAAAGACTTTCTACGGGCATCATTTAATTAATTGAGAAATTAGAACCACTATATCTCGCTAGGATCCAGCCTCTTTTCCCCTCCCTTCCTAAGATCTCTTTTCATAGTCCGGTGCAACGATCTCTGAAAGGATGAAGCTGAATTTGATTTAGTGACATTCTTGTAGTTACTTAAGTACGATCAAAACATGGAGGAAACCAATTTATTTGTTGCATGAAACTGGGTTTGAAAGCGAATAAATTGAACGAACTGGGTTCGAATCATTTTGGGTAACTGTTGGTGCTCTATGATACCTAAAACGAAAATCTCAAATGGACCATTCCAATTTGATTCAGAGTCGGAAAACAGAAATTTTCTTGTTTGTGATTTGGATCCAAAAACCTTTTACCCCGATTCAATTGTGGAAAGAAACTTGAGGGAATAATTGGAGATCATATACAGAGAGTACGAGGGACAGAAGAAAATGGAAACAGTGCTGCAAAGATTGGTCTGACTTCTCGCTCAGATGCCAAAGCTCAACCTGAAATAAGGTGCCAGTTTCCTGTGTAAAGCTTTCTGCTCGACTACACTAAGCTGAAAAGGATGTTAGGGGCGAGAGGTGAGGGCAAGAAAGATAGTAAAATTACTCCGCAAGCCCGAGTCTTGATATAAAAGAACATTAGAAAAGGGGCTGTTTTGTCATATTGCGTCTTGCACACAGGCATATTGCCAGTTCAATTTCACAAACCCCCCTTTTTTCCTATAGATAACCTCTGTCAGGCAGATAGGTCATAAAACTACATGGTGAAAATCTTGTGGAAAGCCAAACTTCTCATGCATGTTACCAAGGATATGTAGCCAAGTGCAGAAAGAAGTGACTCATATTTTTCTTATTGAGCGGGATAGAAGCCTGATCCAGTGAGTAATTCGTCTTGCTACAGTGGCAATTGAATGTTTTTCAGTATGTCAGCTTTTCGATCTTTACTTCTCTAAGTTGATACTTTTTGAGCTTTTTAGAATTATATAAATGACACATCCACGCATGTTAGTACAATATGTTCATCCATCTAAGTTCATCCCCTGTTTCTTTTTCCTTTTCAATGTGGATAACAGAGAATGTTATGATGTCACTTTGCAGGCATCTGCGGAAGTAGATTTTTTCACAGAATATGGGGAAGGGAACCGGTATAGAGTCGAGGAAGTAATTGGTAAAGGAAGCTATGGTGTCGTCTGCTCCGCTTATGATACTCATCTTGGTGAAAAAGTCGCAATTAAAAAGATAAATGATATTTTTGAACATGTGTCAGATGCCACGCGTATCCTTCGTGAGATTAAGCTTCTTAGGCTACTTCGTCATCCAGACATCGTGGAAATCAAGCACATCTTATTGCCTCCTTCAAGAAGGGAATTTAAAGACATATATGTAGTTTTCGAGCTTATGGAATCTGATTTGCACCAGGTTATCAAAGCAAATGACGATTTGACACCAGAACATTATCAGTTTTTCCTTTATCAGCTTCTTCGAGGCTTAAAGTATATTCACACAGGTTATATGTTGCTTCAATCTTGTAATTCAACTTGAGGACTGCCTTTGATTACTTGGTCTATGGATATACCATATATAACGGTGTATAACACTTGAAAGTCTTTGCCAACTCAATGTGATTCTTCCAAGTTTAATTTTTGAATTACGGTTTTGCAGCTAATGTATTTCATCGAGATCTAAAACCCAAAAATATCTTAGCAAATGCTGATTGCAAGCTTAAAATCTGCGACTTTGGTCTTGCAAGAGTTGCCTTTAACGATACACCAACTGCTATATTTTGGACAGTAAGTTTCTTACCTAAAAGCTAATCCACTGCAACAATAGCTCTTTGTTTGACCATTTCATTGTCATGTGCGTATAGGATTATGTTGCTACAAGATGGTACAGGGCTCCTGAATTGTGTGGATCATTTTTCTCTAAGGTTTGTCAATTGTTGATGGTGCCTTTTTATGCTTAGAAATACATGATCATTTCTTTCTAATTTTTACCGTAACTCTTGACTTAAACCTTTTACATTAGTTAGCAAGCAATTAGTGTCATTATGCTATTATTTTCACTCACTATATATGCTCTGTTCTTTTTTCAGTACACACCTGCAATAGATATATGGAGCATTGGTTGCATATTTGCAGAACTTTTAACAGGAAAGCCTCTCTTTCCTGGGAAGAATGTAGTCCATCAGTTGGACATTATGACTGATTTTTTGGGAACCCCGTCTCCTGAAGCTATAGCAAGGGTCTGTTTTGTTTTGCTGCAAAAATGGTGTTTTTCATCCACTGTCGTCCTGTTGCATGTCCCTTATGTTCCTTAATTGATCTTGTGCCATAGATACGAAATGAGAAGGCCAGGAGATATCTAAGCAGCATGAGGAAGAAAAAACCCATTCCTTTCTCGCACAGGTTTCCGAATGCAGACCCGCTTGCACTTCGATTGTTAGAAAGAATGCTAGCATTTGAACCCAAGGACCGGCCTTCAGCTGAAGAGGTAGAATCCATAATGATTAGATAGTGTACCATGAATATTGTCTGCCAATCTTCTAACAAGCATATTATGTTTCGGACTGTCAGGCTCTTTCAGATCCATATTTCAAGAATTTGGCTAAGGTTGAGAGAGAGCCTTCTGCTCAACCTGTTACAAAGATGGAATTTGAATTTGAAAGGCGAAGGATTGTGAAGGAAGATGTAAGAGAGCTCATATATCGAGAGATTCTTGAGTACCATCCTCAGATGTTGAAAGAGCATTTGGATGGTACAGAACCAACAGGTTTCATGTATCCAAGGTATTCTGGAAA
The DNA here is from genome assembly GCA_033065855.1 of Escallonia rubra. Taxonomy (NCBI): domain Eukaryota; kingdom Viridiplantae; phylum Streptophyta; class Magnoliopsida; order Escalloniales; family Escalloniaceae; genus Escallonia; species Escallonia rubra. The sequence continues at coordinate 66,824 of JAVXUO010001631.1, read as the reverse complement.
ACCCTATCTTCTAAAAGTGAATAGAGAAATAAGTTATTCAACCTCTTGTTTAGTGCTACCTTGAGGTTGCTTTCTATGTTGATATTTTTGTCTTGCTATCGTGTCTATTTTAGGTCAACTATATCATGCATATCCGTCTTCCCATTTTGTGGGAATATTGGTTTAAGGGTGAGCCTTGTGCATTGGGGACATTGAGCCATAACATCTAATTGAATAGCTCCATAATCACCTCAGGAGGGTTTCAGAATGTAGAAAATAGCATCTCCACAGAGAGTGGGGGTTAAGGTTGCGTGTCCTTATTTTATTAGAGAAACAATTTTGGTATTCTTGGATCATATAAATTTGATTATGTTCGTGAAATTTTGTTTTCCGACTTCTGAAATTGTGAAATCTACAGAACTAGCAGGAATCTCTTTAAGGGCAACATCTATAAGCCTAAACTTCCCCACCCATTTATCAAGCCATAACCTAATTGACTGAGATTCACTATCACGATCATAGTTGGAAAGTGAGTGATCTCTGACACTTCCAACTCCAACTATGTCCTATTATGCTTAAAAACTTGCTTTTGGCTGTATAGGCAGTTGCGGCCTTAATGCTTCTTTAAAGGCTCAATTTGGATAATTGCAAGCTCTTACGGTTTGTATGAAAACATAGACTTAAAGCTATGAGTCTCACTTGCTACCGTAAACTTTAGTGCCTTCTTGGGAGCTGAAACTATCTGTGTCTGAAAGGTATACATAAGCAGTTACCTGTTAAAATATCAAACTCCTCCATGATTTAACGTTGTGCATTCTGTGTTGCCCAAACTTAAGCAAAATAATGTGTGTTTACCGTCAAGTGTTTGAGACTTTTTTTCTCAAAGCATGAGGTTGGACACATGGCATTTTGGGTGCTCAAATGTCTACGTACTGCTGCCCAGTTTTCAAGATCAATTGTAGCCTCATGTAGCATCTGCTTCCTCTGTAATTCATCTTCACTTACTATTATACAGTTGTAATAGTCATTGTCTGAGGTGGGTAAGAGCTTATTTTACGAACTTCTTCATCAGCAATGAACAGTGTCAAATGACACAGATGCAAGTCTTCTAGTTTTCTCATGTCTTTGTTTTCTTGGGGGTAAAGGGAGGGGGACAAGTGTATTGGAAGTTACGCTGCAGACCATCTTTAAGCCTCGACATATTCCCAAACCCCCCCCCCAAAAAAAAAAAAACAAAAACCCAAGGTCCCTCCTCTTTACTGTCATGTCGTTCAATATGTTTATTTCTTTTAGCTGCTTGCTTAAAGAATTCTTTCTTGATCATCTGGTCCCTCCACAGTGCTGTTGACCAATTCAAGAAACAATTTGCTTACCTTGAGGAGCACTATGGAAAGGGTGGAGTCGTTGCTCCTCCTGAGAGGCATCATACATCATTGCCCAGGTAGTCTTCTAATGAGTGTTATAATAATGGTGCTGTACTATATGTTCGGCATTTACTTTCATTGGTCATATTTGCATGTTCCAGTCCACTGATAGAAGTTTTGGGTGCAGGGCATGTGTACTATACCCCAATGACTTAGCAGAGAGTTCAGCAGATATCACTGCTGATCTCTCGAAATGCTGCATCAAAAAAGTTGAGAAACCACATCTAGAGAACAATTGCGGGATTCCAATGACGAGACTTCCTCTCCAGGTCCCTCAAAGCACCCAAGGTGTGTCATTGGTGGTTGTTCTATTCGCAATTGCGTATACCATAATTGTCCACCTAGTTGTTAATTCTTGGGTGGCATGGTTGTCTGATGACTGCAACATTCTATATTGTGTTCCTTGTCATGGCGTTTGTAAATGCGTGCCTAGTTAAATACTTTTCCCTGCTTTACTTATATGTGTGTGTATGTGTGAGGGTGTCTAGATTTAAGCTCTGCTACTTGCAAATTTCCCGAGGGTAAATGCACTTTGACTCCCTAGTCTTGGGGTATCGAGGGTTGGCGCCAAATTGCAAAATCAGCATTGTAAATCTAGATCTAGAAATACCAAAAGGACATTGAGTTCTGGAATTTGGAAGAAAATAAATTGTACGTCCCTCCTTGGTCTATCTCCTCCATTTCCACTACCACTTTCCCATTGCTCCTGATTGAACCCAGACCACCATTGCTTTCTTGATTCTTTAATCTTTCCTTTCAAAAGAAGAAATCTGAAGCAAGGGAATCTTAACACAACCCTATGGATCAATAGAAACTAGTGAAGAAAACATTCCCAACACCCTTGCAAAAGCTAAATGAACTTCATTTATTCAAAAATCATATCAAACTGATTGCAGATATCTTCTTCACAATGTGGAATACAAACAAAATACATGTTATGAAGGCACTCGGGCTCCAATATTACGCCTTATAGTCGTCACAGCTCCCAAAAACTCATCGTCCTTCCTTTGAGTCAAGAAAAACTTGTATGTTCTATAGGGAGTATTTCAACAGATTCCTATAATTGATTGGCTGTAGATTGCCTTCCTCTGTCCCCAAGGAAAAAGACAATGGTTGTGATGTGTGCCCACTGCCCACCACCGGCATTCCAAGGAAAAACAGAATTATGAGAAGGAGATTCTATGTCGTATTGAGGAAGTTTTGGTTCCAATTGCCAACTCAGAATAAATTCAAGGATGCCAAGTTGATTGAGGCTTAGAGAAGAATTAGCACGGTCCTCTGGTCCAAACATTCAAACTTGGGCTGGCAGCCTAGTTGGGAAGCATTTTCCCCCCGGTCTGCATCACTTATTGGCTCTATTTTCCCTTCACTTACGATAAGAAAACACATTGAGATATCACTGAGCCTTTGATCTACGGTTTACATTTCTATTGATGTGCAAGAAAATAGTGATGCTTGAGAATGGGGATTTGGTGGTTCTGGATTGAGGTCTGGTGGTGCGGTTAGGGTTAATTGGAGGTGGCATGAGATGGTGGGTTGTAACGACCAAATCATAGCCCCACCATAGGACAATGTCTCCCTCAAAAGGGGCTAGCCAATACCTCTAAGATCATAGGCAAGGTTTTATAAGGGCAATCTCATGCTATCCTGCATCCAATGTGAGATATCACAATCTCCCTTCCTTATGCCTTAGCATCCTTGCCAAGGTGATCGACGCTTAGGCTCGATCACACATAGCCATAATCTTCCTTTCTAGCCAATGGGGGATAGACCCGGCTCACCCTTTGTTGCCCCAATCATCCTCTTGACGTGGGATATACCCTGTCTTGCCTTCGTTTTCCCCGACCATCGGCAACTTGACTCAATAGCCCAGCCCGAGCTTTTGAGAGTCGACTATGATACCATCTGTAACGACCCGATCAAAGCCCCACCACAAGGCAATGCCTCCTTGTCTCCCTCAAAAGGGCTAGCCAAGTAGGTACTTCTAAGATCATAGGCAAGGGCTTATAAAGGCAACCTCGTACTATCCCACAATGATTGGTGTCAACTTATGGAGGTTGTGAGGTGGTGGTGATGGTGGTGGGTATGCATGGTGCTGGTGAAATAATTTTCATGGTTGTCGATAGAGGTCGCGCGCCTGGTTTTGTGCTTCAGCCAAGGGGTGAGAGAGAGGTGATGGCTGCAGTGATGTATAATTTTCGAGGTTCAGTTTCTCGTCTGAGGTTCTCTTTTTTTGTGGTTGTGGGGTGGCTGGGAGTTTGAGGCAGTGCCCTGAGTGGTAGAGTGGACAAAAATTTGAGAATATGAGAAGTGACTAGTGTTATGTATCTCATTATAGTAATAACGCAAAGAACAGGAATTAATCAGTCAAAAAAGTTACCACGAGTTGGCAAGCTGACGGCATTCGACTGTAGTCAAGGAAAGAATTAAAGGATTTCTCTTATAAGTGAACTCCTCATGTTGTTTTCATAAACTAGTCGGAATTGTCCTTCTGTTGGGAGGTTGTCAACTTATCCATACCTGACCATCTATAATTAGGAGAAAGCAATATTAATATCACTGTCTAAAATCTGAATTTCTTGCATTTTATAATTGCAATGAAAATACAATTGGATCACGAAATTGACCTTGGAATTGGGGTTGGATTTGGAATTGGACCCTACCAATTGTAATTCTGCTGTTTCAATCATCTGTTTGGATTGGGAATCTGAATTCTTATCCAATTCCACGGAGTGAGTTTTAATTGTTGGCCAATTCCCAAGTCTTATGCCTTCAGCTGGCAATTATAATTCCAAGGATCAATGCTGCCCCCAAAGGCTACCACTTTTTGCCACTGCCCCACCGCCACCATCACAGGCAACCGCCACTGCCTGCCGCTGGCGGCAGTTGCCGCCGCTACCTCCGCCCCTCGCCAGACCACTCCGGTGACAGCCGACTCCAACGCCGGAGTTGCAAATTTAATTAAAGGAAAAAAAAAGAGCTTGTGACCAAATGTTATTTCGTTTTCTTACTTTATGGCGTATCCATACAACGCAATTCGAATCTGTTTCCAATTCCAATTCTTTAAAATTGCGGAATCGAAATACGATCCCATTTCCCAATTCGTTTCTGCACAATCCAATCGGATAAATTACTAGGAAGGGGGATAAGTTGGTGGATTAGTGATAGGGAAAAATCTAGCCTTACTTTCCGGAAACTGAGTTCCCATTTGCTATAGTTGAATGTTTCGAATATGGGGTGCTGAATCTACATTCTCATAGAAAAAATCATATTTTATAAGCTCTCTTTTGTTGGGAGGTGAACTTTAGTTAAGAAGCTTAAACAATCATTTAAGCACTCCCACTGTGATTGTTTGGTTTCTTTCTCAATTCAAGTTACATTTGTTATAGAACTCATATATTCACTGATTTACGTCACTTTGAACTACTATAGTAACTTTGTTGACCTTGCATCTACACATCGAATATCCTCTGCATTTTGTTCGGAGAACCTCATGTTCTCTGTACCAAGCATATTTCATGAGTTCTGGCCCCCCTCTGATGTTTGATGGCTTTCTCAGCAGGAGGTGCTGCAAGGCCTGGAAAAGTTGTTGGCTCAGTGTTGCGCTACAACAACTGCGGAGCGGCAGCAACAGCAGGAGAGGCTCTTGAACAGAGAAGAATGGTTAGAAATCCAGCTGTTCCAACTCAATATCCTGTTTCCAGCTCTTCGTACCCCAGAAGGAACACTGGATGTAAAAGTGAAAGGGAAGAAAACGGCATTGAAGTGTCTAACGGGCTGCAGACAAAACCTCCATACTTGGCAAGGAAAGTGGCTGCTGCTCAAGGTGGAGCTGGAAGCCAGTGGTATTGACTTTGTACCGGTCTTCTGGTGTGCTGTGATGGAGTCGGCTGCTGAGATGGCTTAACTAACATGGATTGATGGGCGGTCAACTGTAAATTTATCGTTTGCATGTGACTAATAGGCGCAGGGTATGTGACATTTGTTTGCCAACAAGATTTATCTAAGGCAACTAATATAATCACTAGTCGAAACTGGTTCTCATGCTCTCCTGGTGCTGGTTGCTGTTTTCACTGATTTAAGCCAAAGCCAGAAAACATGAAGATTTGTAGTGAAGCCTATACTGTTCTTATTCTTTCTGTTTCCGCTACACTCTTTGCCAAACAGGAAGGCGTTCCCCGAATTACATCTTCTCGCTAAACATTATTCTGTACCTACAATAAGGACTCGTGCTTTACTTGTCTTGAGCACGCCAATTGGGCAGGATAAGCTGTAGAGATAACTTGCTCAAGACTAACTGTTGCTGTAAGAACTATATTTGCTACTTGAATCACTTGCGATGTGACACCTTTTTCCTCGCATCTAGTGAGTATTACATTCAGGGAATTTTGCTTGCGTTTTGGTGGTTCTAGTTGATGTGGAATTTCGCCTGTTCTTTCTATGGGCCACTGTCTGTAACAGTACATTAATCGTCATATATGTCAATTTCAAGTGACTACACAACCATTGCCAGTGTTATGCTGCATATTACTTAAATGGGTGCTGCATCAGTCACCCATTGACTGTTGAAGCAGCCTGCTCCACTCACAAACTTCTCAAGATTCTTGCTGCAATTTGCCAGGTCACAAAACCTTCAGTGCTGTCACGATCTTCTCCACGACCTTCGGTTTAAGATCCGACCGGAGTTGAGATTGATTTCTGACGCTGGAACTGCTAGTGCTCATCCAGCTGCCTCTTTTTACATAGACTCTGGTTTCAGGACAACTGAGTTTTCGATCTCCCGTTTTTGTAGTTTTGTGTGCTTGTCTCCGTTCCGTAGATTCTCTCGTACGTGCTGACGGTCCTTCCAAGTGGATATCAAATCCTGATGTTGTCAACTCCTGGATGTTTACTTCAAAGATCTCTACTTTGGTTGGTGCTAATCGGGGTAATGCAATCCTTTTACCCTTGTACACACCCATTGTTGATTTGTTTTCAAGATGTTCTATTCTGAACGAAGATAGCAGCTTAGTAGTTGGAAGTAGATGGTAGTGCAGAGATAGACTTTACTGGTGTTGCAACTTGAATGTAATGCAGCGGTGTAATGATATGAAGTTGCGGTATCTTTTCACCCTTGCTAAATTTCTTTCAAGGTGTTCTGCTCTGATCAAAGTTACCAGCTGAGTTGTGGTGGTATCAGGTTGGAACTCATGTGATCTGCATCTAGATCCGGTGATCAAGCTTCTCCTAGCTAGCTAGTTTAATCATGCTCGTGAAAGGTGGACTGCTCTTCACGGCGCTATGTAGTGAACGTTTAGTTACCGTCTTGCTCTATGTGGCTTTGTGTTCCGATGCATGCTAGTATACTTGTTGTCGGATCAGAAGGATCCTCGGTTGTATAACAGATGTGCTGTACCAAAAAAATACCGTTAGATATTTTTTATCGACAAAAAATATCATTATAAATTTCAATAACAGCGAGAAAACACTTTCAGTGACAGTCTTTTGTCCCTAAATTATGTACAACACTTCTGCTGTACAGCTGAAGATCTTGATCTGTTGTCGTCTTGCTGAGTCCCTTAGGTATAACCCTGAGGAGCACTTTGGCTGCTTTTTTAGGGTTGTTTTAACCACTTTTACCTAGTTGTCAGAGGTAGAATGCTTGAGCCTCAGATAGTTTCTCGATCGCTTTTCAAATTTTCGAGCCCCAACCTTTCTCATAGGATTCATTATGCACATTTGCAAAAGATCAAGATGTACTCCCGTACGTGGTTCTGCACAGTTTCTCGCATCACTTGTTTGAAGCACAATAAAAGAAGTTTTTTTGCTAAGAATTAATCAAAACTTAGATAAGGCTCAAGCATTGAATCGCTCATTGCGCTGTCTCTAGGCCAGTCAGTAGAATTAAGAACGCAAGCTCCCTACATGGTTTGCACGAAGAGGGAAAAAAAAAAAGACAAGAAATTTGTATGAGTAATGGAAACTCAACTCCGCCTTGCTCTTGAAACGTGGTTCAATCAATATTCCCCAAGGAACAGCATATCTCTTGCATAGAAACTCAGCGTTGTCTAATGAACATTCACCGATCGTCACTTCTAAAGTGATCGGGTTTGGGATCAAGGACTTTGGATCGAATCCAATACCTAGTGCTCTTCTCGGGGCATGCAAGGAACCAAAAGTGAACAAAAGGTTTCTGCTAGACAATAAGTTTTGGCTCGACAAATTCCGATAACTCGGTAAAAAAAAAAATTTCATCCCCTTATTAGTGTTGCTAAAATTTGCCGCTAACGATATTCAACCATCAGTAACTGTCGCAAAATTGGGGTTACGAGGAGCCGTGCTTGATACGAGATTTGCAGGGCCGAAAAGGATGAAAAATTTTACGCTTGCAAACATGGGTTTTGTGTAGGCAGTAAATCAAGCCCGGCCTGCACGTTATAATTATGGATTAGTCTTTGTAAACTAATTAGTGTTCTAGTGGGTCTTGTATACTTATCAGTGTCCTAATAGGTCTTCTTGTTCCTAACTGTAATAGGTTTTGGAATGTGTGGTGCTATATATGGGTGACTCGGTAACAAGAGATGGTCTAAGGAGAGCGGCCTTGTACAGCCGTGATTCTGTGGTCTTACAGTTTGATATGGAGGGCGCCATGGACAGGATTTCGCAGCTACCAGAGCTCATCATCCACCAGATACTCTCGTTCCTCTCTGGGAAGGAAGCAGCACAAACCAGTGTCTTGTGCAAGACATGGTTGAGTGCGTGGTCTACCAACCCTTTTCTAGATCTTGATCAAACCTACTTTGGAGAAGACGCTCTAGGCTGGTATGAACAAAATCCCAATGCGGAAGAGAAAAGACGCAAGTTCATGAAGTTTTTACACGACAAGATGATCCGATATCGTGAGCAGGAGCCGAGGATAAAGAAGCTTGCTCTTCGTGTGAACTTTATTTATGGCAGTCTGGTTTCCGTTGCCGATGAGTGGATAGGCTTGGCTCTCGAAAACCATGTTGAAGAACTCGATCTCTTCATCCGAACGCCGTCATGTCCAGGATATGCTTGGCCGCAAGCAATCTTTACAACGTCACGGTTGACCGAGTTGAGGCTAAGAGGATGCAAGCTGGAGCATGTAGATGGCAATGGCGCAATAAAGTGCCATGCTCTAAGGATTCTACATCTCCTCAATGTCGATACCGATAAATTGGCAATCCAGAATCTAATATCCAGCTGCCCTCTAATTCAGGAACTCTGCATCGAATACTGTGAGGGGTGGGAAAGGATCCAAATAGGTAACCTTCATAACCTCAAAAAACTTGAGGTTTCCACATACATCGACCAGATAATTGACATCAATGCACCGAGCCTGGAATCCTTTAAGTACCGGGCATGTAAAAACGCTTCATGCGTGCCTGAGTTGAGTGGCATCCGAACATCTCATAATCTCAAAGAGTTATTGTTGGATCATGTAACCATCACGGACTCGTTTCTTGGGGATCTTATTCTTGAGCTCCCCGTTCTCGAGGTGTTGAGCCTGCTGTTTTGTAAAGGATTGAAAAGGATCCACGTTTCAAGTCGCACACTGAAGCACATTACAGTTTGCTCCTGTTCAGGGCTAAGAAAGGTAGAGTTAGCAAAGGCAAAGTTTGATACTCCTAAGTTGCTTTCACTTTCTTATAGTGACAACCACCTCAGATCCTTGTCATTCACATATGATCAAGGTCAATGGGTGGCCGATATTAGTATTTTTTGCGACAAAAAAGTCAGGGGCACTTGGTTTCCGAATTTGGGGGCTTTGCTGACTAAGTTGAATCGATTCGAGCTTTGGCCGAGTATCATGTCCAAAAGTAACAGCTCCGTTGCTCCAGACTTGGAAGCCATTTCGCCTCCGAAACATCATGTTCGGAACTTGGAGCTCGATATCAGTACAAGCAGGTATGAGTTTGTGGATGCAATGTTATGGTGTTGCTTTCCAAGGACTTTAACTTTTAATTGGAGGAATTGCTGGGATAGAGAATTCGTAAAGTTCCTCCATAACGAGCTAATGGACAGAGGGAACCGTGGATGCTGCGTCTCTCGTCCAGTCAAGTGCTGGCGGCATTACTTAAAAGGCGTGAGCATGCAGAGCTTCAAAGAGACTGAAGGCAAGTGGCGACCTCTTAGCCTAAAAATTTCATCAGATGTCTACGACAATCCGTATGCATACACGAACGTCCGACTTAGACTAGTATGGTGAGCTTATTCATGTGGAATGAAGGGTATATATAAGGAGAGGATCAGATTAGTACTAGTAACAAGTAGCTAATGAACTGATATTACAAGAAGTACATAATACCATAGATATTGATTTCATCAAAGAGGTATTGATTATTTTTTTTCTGTTTGACACCATATATAGAATGTACTCTAGGGTCTCTTTGAATTTAGAGAACAACCTCAAAGAATGAGGATTTCTATCAATCTGGAGGTCCTATTTGCCCATCCTTTAGGAGATGATGCTTGATGAAACATGTGGGTATTGAGGTTGTTAAGTCCTGTGGTTTACTTCAAAAGAAACTACCTGGCTGGTGCTAATCGCGGCAATGCAATCCTTTGGCATCCCTTGTAGACATCCCTTGTTGAATTTCTTTCAAGGTGTTATATTCTGATCAAAGTAGCAGCTAAAGCCTGCTTCGGACTCATGTGCTCTGCATCTCAGATGAACTCCTAGCTAGCTAGCTAGCTGGTTTACTCATGTTAGGTGGACTTTTCTCTTCATGCTGTTTGTTATGTAGTTGGTGTATTCCTCCTAAATTTAGAGTTGCACAAGAATGCTTTATGTTGTATGTTGCAAGGCTTAATTGCACTGTAAACCCAGAGCTTGGCTAAAGTCTGCAACTAAAACAGTACAATTAGGCACACAAAACCCAAAGATTTACCATCTATTGCAATCGGAGGATTTTAATAAAAGGAGTTGATGTTTCCATTTGTTTTTTAAGGTTATTTCTATCTTTTAGGACTTGTATGAGGCACTCCTAAACCTCAAGTTAAGGAGTTGAATTTAAGCATCATATGTTCATTGCCATCAACATATCCAGCTCTTTTGGATGGCCTGTTCTGGATCGATCCTATGTTTCATTTGGAGACCGATCCTGATAATGAACTTCTTCTGAAGTACCTCAAAAACAGTGTCACGGGGACAGTATACTGCAACTTCTGCAGCTCTCCTCAGATGTGCTGGTGGCAATACTTGAAAGAGGTGAAATTTGAAATAGTCATAGAGATTCACAAGATCTGTCAGGGAGATGGTTCATGGTCTCTTGAAGAAGAAGATAATTTTTTTCTTTTTTCCAATTAACGTGGTGAGCATAATGAAATTGCAGGACACTGCTGCTGCCTTCGTCCCAAACATACTGATGTTTAGCATTATTCTGATGTTTTCTTGTTCCTGCGAATATGCTTCAATTTGATTAGATCTTTCCAGACTCTCTTTGTGTTATCAATCTAATCCTTAAAATCGGGCTCCATTTTAAAGGCTAAATCGGTCTCCTGAACACTAACATTAAATAACGAGTTAATTACACTGGCTATGTCATAACCATGAGATGTGTCCTCCACCAGTAGTTGATTGGATAAACGATCCTTAACATTTCAGCTGTAATGAACGCTTTTCCTTTTAGGCGTTCGATGTAATTCAATCTGCAAGCTTCATACTGATTTCAACTTTGTAGGCAAATCAAGAAAGGTATTCCAATAAGGGGTGCTATCAATGTGGTACTAGAATGCCTCAAATCTTTACATGGATATTGTCTGCATTAAGAGAGAGAGAGAGAGAGAGAGATGTATGTGTGTTGATAAAGAGTGAGCAGCCATGTAATGTCAGTATACAATGGATTTAAGGAAGGACAGACTTTCAGTGAATGTACTAGCCTCCACACTCGTATAAGATGAAAGATCACTCCTGCTGATTATCCTATATCTATATTTAGTTTAGCCCCTGAGTATGTACAGTGGCATCTCTTCTAAATCTCTTGACTATATTGGCTTAAGTTTGTTGGACCTTGAAGTCATCTGAGATCTTTCTCTGCTCACACCCTGTAGTTGCCTTTGTGTTTTAACTTCCACATTGCATCTCATGTAGCTTTTTGGAATCTAGCTTAACTGCTCCCTCCAATCAATGTAGCAATTAGCTTCTCTATCCTGGATATCTTTTTGAACCTTCTTTTACTGTCAATCCCATTTTATGGAAATGGGTGACGGTCCTTGCAATTGAATGTCAAGTCTGATGTTGTTAACTCCTGGACGTTTACTTTGGAAATATCTGCTTCAGGTTGGTGGTTATCGGGTAATGCAATCCTTTTGCCCTTGTAGACATCCCTAGTTGAATTTTTTCAGGATGTTCACTTCTGAACGAAATAGCAGCTAAGTACTGCAGAGATCGACTTTTTACTGGTGTTGCAACTTGAATGTAAACAAAGCCTTTGTTCTAGTTGGGGTAATGCAGCGGTGTAATGAAATGATACGAAGGTGCAGTATCTTTTCGCCCTTGCTAAATTTCTTTCAAGGTGTTCTGCTCTGATCAAAGCTACCAGCTGAGTTGTTGTGCTATCAAGTTGGAACTCCGGTGATCTGCATCTAGATCCAGTGATCAAGCTCCTCCTAGCTAGCTAGTTTAATCATTCTCCTGATAGGTAGACTACTCTTCACTGGGCTATGTACTGGCGTTTAGTTATCTTCTTGCTCTATGTGGTTTGTGTTGCAGTGCATGCCAGTGTAGTAGTTGTCTTGTTGTGTCCCTTGGGTAGAGCCCTGGGGAGCGCTTTGGCTGCTTTTCTAGGATTGTTTTAATCGTTTTACGTAGGTGTCAGAGGTAGAATGGTTGAGCCTCAGAGAGGTTCTCAATCGCTTTTCAAAATATCGAGCTCCAACCTTTTTCACAGGATTCGTTATGCACATCTGTAAAAGATCAAGATATAATCCCCTGTTTCTATGCAAAGTTTCTCGTGTCACTTGTTTGAAGAACACTCTGAGAAGTTTTTGCTAAGAATTAATCTAACTTAGATCTCTAGGCCATGGTCAGTAGAAGTTCCTTACATGGTTCGCATGAAGAGAAAACCAAGACGCAAAATTTGCACAAGTACCGGAAACTCAACTCCGTCTTGCTCTTGAAACATTGTGGTTCAATCAGTATTTCTCACGGAAAAGCATATCTCTTGCATAGAAACTCAACTTAGTCCAATGAACATTAACCGATCGTCGCTTCTAAACTGATCGGGTTTGGGATCAAGGACTTTGGAGCGAATCCAATACCTAGTGCCCTTCTTCGGGGCATGCAAGGAACCGGAAGTGAACAAAAGGTTTTTGTTAGAATTTCCATGTAGCAAAAACATAACTAGTAAAATAAATTTGTAACTCAGTGAAAAAAAGTCTGATCACCATATTAGCGTCACTAAATTTGCCACTAACGTTATTCAACGATCAGCAACTGTCGCAAATTTGGGGTTACAAGGAGCGGGGCTTGATACAAAGTTTGCAGGGCCGAAAAGGATGAAAAAATACGCTTGCAAACAAGGGTTTTGTGTAGGCAGTAAATCAAGCCCGGCCTGCACGTTACAATTATGGATTAGTCTATTTAGACTAATCAGTGTCCTAATAGATCTTGTTGTTCCCAATTGTAAAGGGTTTTGGACTGTGTGGTACTATAAATAGGTGACTCGGTAACAAGAGATGGTCAGAGAGATCGAAGGAGAGCGGCGTGGTCTTACAGTTTGATATGGAGGGCGCCATGGACAGGATCTCCCAGTTACCAGAGCTCATCATTCACCACATACTCTCGCTCCTCTCTGGGAAGGAAGCAGCACAAACCAGTGTTGTCCAAGACATGGTTGAGTGCGTGGTCTACCAACCCTGTTCTAGATCTTGATCAAACCTACTTTGGAGAAGACGCCCTAGGCTGGTTTCAACGTAATCCCAATGCTGAAGAGAAAAGACGCAAGTTCATGAAGTTTTTACACGACACGATGATCATGTTAATAGATAGCCTGCCAAGCAAGCCACACACAAACTGCTCCTGCACAGCCGTAACTGCTGCCCCATATCCATGCGCAAGATGCTGTCTTATCTCAGATTCAAACTCCACATTTTCAAATATTTGAAGTGTAAAACATAGTCCATCTATCTCTCCACTTCTGACTCACGTCACTTGTGCAGATTAGGATATATATTCTGTAACTATGTAAAGAGAAGAAACTGAGAAATGCAAATACAAAAACCATTTTCTCTACATGGTATCAGAAGCTTCTTTTGATTAAAAGCTCAGTTTCATTGATCCATGGCCAATCCTGTGGTTCTCTTCAATGCACCATCTCATCTTCCTACCAAACTTACATACACCAATTTCACAGTATGGAAAACTCAACTATACTCCGGTCTCATTGGTCACAATTTGTTGGGTTTCATTGACGGTTCGTATCCACCACCGTCTCAAACCATCCCTGAATCCTCCACCTCCACCAAACGGATTCCCAACCCGGATTATATTCTCTGGCATCGCCAAGATCAACTGATTCTCAATGCAATGCTTGGTAGCTGCATTGACACCATTCAACCTCACATCTCCACCGTTTCCTCGTCACAGGAAGCATGGGAACGTCTCCTAGTTCTTTTTGCAAATAAATCTCGCTCGCGAATCATGTCCCTAAAAGAACGTCTCCTTACCAATTCTCGTGGTACTCGTTCCATTCAGGAATATCTTCAACACATGCGGGCTATTGCCGATGATCTTGCACTTGTCGACAACCCACTATCTGAGGATGACTTGGTACTCTACATTCTTGCTGGTGTAGGACCGGAATTCAAAGAAATGGCAGCTGCTCTTCGAGCTCGTGACACACCCATTACATTTGATGAGCTCTACGACAAACTTGGAGACTATGAACTCCAACTGAAGAAGGAAGATTCCACCCCTTCTCTTTCTGAAGCTACGGCGAATTACACTCATCGCCCAAACCGGTTCTCCTATCGAACCACCACGAACCCCGGCAGTGTACCTTTTGGGCGCCACTCAGAACATAGTTCACCACGCGGCACCAATCAGTTTTCTAGTCGTCCAAGTACCAATTCTACCCGCGGCAATCATTGGTCAACTCCAAATAACCAAAATCGCACAACCAATTCTCGGTCATCTCTACACTGTCGGTTTTGTGACCGTCCTGGCCATGCTACAAATGAATGCCGGAAACTTGCCCGTTTTCTCCGTAAAAATGATGTTCAAACCATGCATTCTGTTCATTCGCCTCAAATTGCTCCACCTACTGCAAACGCGACCACATTTCACCGTCCAATCTCGCCATCATGGTTGTTTGACACTGGAGCCTCTCATCATGTCACGTCTGACACTGACAATCTTCATACCTACTCGGACTATGGCGGCCCCGATGAAATACATATTAGTGATGGTTCAGGTTTGCATATCTCGCACATTGGACATGCCAAATTGCGCACCCCTCATACCAACTTTGCCTTAAATGATGTTCTATGTGTTCCTTCCATAAATCGAAACCTCATTTCTGTTGCAAAATTTTGTCAATCCAACAATGTCTCACTTGAATTCTTTCCTCTTTATTTCTTGGTGAAGGATCTACGAACGGGGGCGCCACTTCTTCGCAGGGAGAACGTAAATGATGTCTACTGCATGTCGTCGTTACCCGTTCCACAAGCCCACTCTACTTCTAAATCACCACTCATTGAATGGCATCAGCGTCTTGGTCACCCATCACTCCTAGTGCTTCGTTCTGTACTTCAATCAAAAAAGCTAGGATCTCCCATTTCATCCAAAAATTCCTTTCATTGTAATTTTTGTGCTTGTAATAAAAGTCATAAATTACCATTTGATGTTAACTCGTTCACTAGTAGTCGGCCCCTGCAACTAATTTACACTGATGTCTGGGGACCCACTGATTTATCGTATGATCGTTTTCGATACTATCTTATTTTTGTCGATCATTACACGAAATATATTTGGTTGTATCCTATGCGAAAAAAATCTGATGTTCAAACTCTGTTTCCTCAATTCAAAAAGTTGGTTGAAAATTTCTTTCAATTACCTGTAATTTCTGTTTACTCCGACAATGATGGTGAATATGAATCACTCAAAAAAAATTTCTTAGAAAATGGCATTTCTCATTTCACCACCCCTCCCCATACCCCTGAACACAATGGTATTTCTGAACGTCGTCATCGGCACATCGTTGAAACTGGTCGAACACTCCTTCAAACTACCTCCCTTCCGCTAAAGTTTTGGCCACATGCATTTCTCACCGCTGTTTATCTCATCAATCGTCTTCCCACTCCTGGCCTTAATTTTAAATCTCCATTTGAACTGCTTTTTCATCGCACTCCGAATTACACTCGTCTCAAAATTTTTGGTTGTCTCTGTTACCCCTGGCTCCGTCCCTACACATCGTCTAAACTCCAACCCCGTTCTACTCCTTGTATTTTTCTTGGTTACTCCACCACTCAGTCGGCGTACAAATGCTTTGACCCTCTTTCAAATAAACTCTACATTTCATGTCACGTCAAGTTCGTAGAACACGTCTTCCCCATGCAAGACGGCAGTGACATGCATTTACTTCTTCCGCAAGACTCCAACCTCCCTTCCACGGTCAACACTCCACACGTGAACAACCAAAGCCCAAATTCACTTTCAAATTCAAATTACTCTCCCACCATTATCCAGCCATATCCATCTCCTTCCTTAACTTATTCAAATAATTCAACACGTTCAAATCCCACCCAAATCTGCCAAACTCCCTCACCTGAACTCCCACCTTTCACGCCACATAATCCTTCCAAATCTTCTTTATCCTTTCCATCCTTGTCTTATCCAAACACCCACAATTTTGATCAATCTTCCCCATCCGTAATCCCACATTCAAATTCTACTTTATCTCCATTATCTAATTCCAACAGATCATCATCCCCTTTACCCACGGCACCTACCGCTGATACCCATCTTCTTCCCACATCACCTCCTACGGCATCACCATCACCCACGCCACAAACCTCTTCCCCATCATCTTCTCCAAATCTTCCTGATCAACAACATTCGTCCACCTTACGTCCCTCTCGCACCCGTCGACCCAACCCCAAATACTTTAACCCTAAATACGTTAATCACACCACCGCACACCCTTTAACCCCTACCTTAGAACCCACTTGCCTTTCTCAAGCTCTAGCCGAACCTCAATGGCGCCAAGCCATGTCCGAAGAATTCGATGCTCTATTACGCAATGGCACATGGGATCTCGTCCCAAAGACAGATCAAAACATAGTGGGTTGTAAATGGATTTTTCGAATCAAACGCCATCCTGACGGCACTATTGCCAAGTACAAAGCTCGTCTTGTGGCAAAAGGATTTCATCAACGTCCTGGCCTTGACTACGCTGACACCTTCAGTCCGGTCACCAAACCGGCAACCATTCGTATTGTCCTCTGTCTGGCGCTCTCACGGAACTGGCCACTTCGGCAACTTGACATCAACAATGCCTTCTTACATGGCACTCTTCATGATAATGTTTACATGGCTCAACCTCCTGGTTTTTTACACTCCACCATGCCCCATCATGTCTGTAAACTCCGCAAAGCTATTTATGGTCTCAAGCAAGCACCGCGTGCTTGGTATCAAGAACTCAGAGGATATTTACTTCAAGTCGGCTTCACAAAGTCTGTGGCAGATGCCTCCCTCTTCATCTACACCAAAGAGAATATCACTGCCTACTTTCTTGTATATGTAGATGACATTATCTTAACAGGCAACAATTCTGACTTCCTAAATAGCTTTGTCAAGAACCTTAATCTCCGGTTCTCTCTCAAAGATCTCGGCCCGCTCCATCAATTCCTGGGTGTTGAAGTCATTACCACGCCCGATGGTCTCTTTCTATCTCAACACCGCCACATCAATGACTTATTGCACACCTTCTCCATGACCGGTGCCAAAGAAGTCAATACACCCATGTGTAACACCTATGCTCTCACCCTCCAGGACGGTTCTTCACATGTTGATCCAACACCTTTTCGAAAATTGGTAGGTGCCATGCAATATCTCTCTATCACTCGGGCTGATGTCTCATTCGCGGTGAACCGTCTCTCTCAAGTAATGCACTCCCCCACTCAACGTCACTGGACAGCTCTCAAGCGTGTTCTTCGGTACCTGAAGGCCACCATTCATCATGGACTCTATCTCCGCCGAGGGACTCCTCTCACACTTCAAGCCTTCAGCGACTCTGACTGGGGTGGAGATCATGACAGTGGTCGCTCTACCACTGGTTACGTCCTTTATCTTGGTCCTAATCCAATCTCTTGGAAATCGACTCGTCAAAAATCTGTCTCTCGTTCCTCCTCCGAAGCCGAATACAAAGCCGTTGCCAATACTACGGCCGAAATCCTTTGGGTTACAAATCTTCTTCATGAACTCGGAGTAACCCTTCCCAGTCCCCCTACTCTATTCTGTGACAATACTGGTGCCACCTATCTTTGTGCAAATCCAGTCTTTCACTCCCGAATGAAACACATTGCCTTGGACTACCACTTTGTTCGGGAATGCGTCACAAATGGCTCCCTCCGTGTTCATCATGTCAGCACCAAGGACCAACTGGCGGACATTCTGACTAAAGCTCTTCCTCGTCTGCAATTTATTCCTCTCCGGTCCAAGATTGGAGTCACCAATGGAGCCTCAATCTTGCGGGGGCGTGTTAATAGATAGCCTGCCAAGCAAGCCACACACAAACTGCTCCTGCACAGCCGTAACTGCTGCCCCATATCCATGCGCAAGATGCTGTCTTATCTCAGATTCAAACTCCACATTTTCAAATATTTGAAGTGTAAAACATAGTCCATCTATCTCTCCACTTCTGACTCACGTCACTTGTGCAGATTAGGATATATATTCTGTAACTATGTAAAGAGAAGAAACTGAGAAATGCAAATACAAAAACCATTTTCTCTACAGATCAGATATCGCGAGCAGAAGCCGAGGATAAAGACGCTTGTTCTTCGTGTGAACTTTGTTTATAGCAGTCTGGTTTCCGTTGCCGATGAGTGGATAGGCTTGGCTCTCGAAAACCATGTTGAAGAACTCGATCTCTTCATCCGAACGCCGCCATCATGTCGACGATATGCTTTGCCCCAAGCAATCTTTACGACGTCACGGTTGACTGAGTTGAAGCTAAGAGAATGCAAGCTGGAGCATGTAGATGGCAATGGCTCAATAAAGTGCCATGCTCTAAGGATTCTACGTCTTCCAGTGTCGATACCGATAAATTGGCAATCCAGAATCTAATATCCAGCTGCCCTCTAATTCAGGAACTCGGCATCGAGTACTGTGACGGGTGGGAAAAGATCCAAATAGATAGCCTTCATAACCTCAAAAAACTTGAGGTTTCCGCATCCGTCGGCCAGATTTTTAACATCAGCGCACCGAGCCTGGAATCCTTTAAGTACCGGGCATGTAAAAACGCTTCTTACGTGCCTGAGTTGAGTAGCATCCGAACATCTCATAATCTCAAAGACTTATTGTTGGATCACGTAACCATCACGGACTCGTTTCTTGAAGATCTTATCCTTGAACTCCCCTTTCTCGAGATGTTGAGCCTGCTGTTTTGTAAAGGATTGAAAAGGATCCACGTTTCAAGTCGCACACTGAAGCACATTACAGGTTCCTCCTGTGCAGGGCTAGAGTTAGCAAAGGCAAAGTTTGATACTCCCAATTTGCTTTCACTTTCTTATAGTGACAACCACATCAAATCCTTCTCGTATACATTTGATCAAGCTGGTCGATGGGTGCCCGATATTAGTTTTTTTCTAGGACAAGAAAGTTAGGGGCACGTGGTTTCCGAATTTGGGACTTTGCTGACAATGTTGAACTGATTCGAGCTTTGGCCGAGTATCATGTCCTAAAGTAACAGATTTGTTGCTCCAGAATTGGGAGCGATTCCGCCTCCGAAACTTCAAGTTCGAAACTTGGAGCTTGATATCAGGATAAGTAGGTATGAGTTTGAGGATGCAATGTTATGGTGCTGTTTTCCTAGGACTTTGAAGTCATCTGAGATCTTTCCCTGATCACACCCTGTAGTTGCCTTTGTGTTTAACTTCCACATTGCATCTCATGTAGCTTTTTGGAATCTAGCTTAACTGCTCCCTCCAATCAATGTAGCAATTAGCTTCTCTATACTGATATCTCTTTGAACCTTCTTTTACTGTCAGTCCTTGCAATTGAATGTCAAGTCTGATGTTGTTAACTCCTGGACGTTTATTTCAGAAATATCTGCTTCGGTTGGTGTGGTTATCGGGTAATGCAATCCTTTTGCCCTTGTAGACATCCCCTGTTGAATTTTTTCAGGATGTTCTCTTCTGAACGAAATAGCAGCTAAGTAGTGCAGAGATATACTTCTTACAGGTGTTGCAACTTGAATGTAAACAAAGCCTTTGTTCTAGTTGGGGTAATGCAGCGGTGTAATGAAATGATATGAAGGTGCAGTATCTTTTCACCCTGTGATCTGCTCTGATCAAAGCTACCAGCCAGCTGAGATGGGTGGTATAAAGTTAGAACTGTTAGTGTTTTCTAAAATATAGTGTCAAGTTTGGTTCATTTTCTTTGTCAAAATGATGAAAGGAATGTGAAGAGGTAAAAAGGAAGGATTCCCACGTAGAAGGAAATTGAAAAGGTAAGTGGGTATATAATAAAGAACTCCACTTATTTTATTACTTATGTGGTATGCTAAGGTGTGTGCATGTGCACCGGGAATGGTGCAAAGCACCATACAAGGAACAAGTGGGCAGTGGGCTGTGAGGCGCAATGTGGTGCACTTTGCACTTTGCACATCGTCGCGAGACGTGATTAGACGCCTTTAAGTTTTCGTGACGAAAACTAGGCCGCCAGTTCAACAGACAGGGTCGGATCCGACCGTTGGCAACTGGGTGGTTACACTCGGGTTATACCCGAACAGTTGCACCTGTTGGGCAGCTGGGTGGTTCCAAGTTGGACAGACCCGACCGTTGGCAACTGGGTGGTTACACTTGGGTTATACCTGAACAGTTGCACCTGTTGGGCAGCTGGGTGGTTCCAAGTTAGACAGACCCAACTGTTGGGAGCTGGTTAGTTACCAGTCCGGATCTGTACCGTTAATCTTAACGGTTTCTGATCCAACGGTCCAAATTGCTTCGGTGATGATGAAAATGTGTGACCCTTGATTAGCAACCACTAGTGCTTTATAAATAGAGCACAATGGTCAAATTTTCGGATCTTATGATTAGACTTTACTCTCTTCACTTATTTTCCTTTCTGCAGAGGGGGGGTGAGCACAAAGCCCAACAAAGATCACACGTACACACCCACAGAATACAACGCACGTATCCAATAACATATAATTGAGTCCGAACAAAACATATGAAAACGAAAGTACAAAGATGATTGAAAATCTTAGCACGATAAATAATTTCATTTCGGGATATCCAGCCCATCAAATCAAAGTCAAAGTCAAATGACCGCATTCGAATAATTGAACTAATTATCAAATACGATACAATCACGTATACGTGACTGTACAGCACGTTAACCTAAGCACGCGAAAGTTCTAAGTTCAAAGTTTGCATACCGGTAGCAATTGTCATGTCATGACATCACGTTAACCTAAGCACGTGAATGTTCTAAGTATTAGTTCAATTTAAAGGGATCCGTTAGACATCAACGTATCTCAAATGTATAAAGCCACTGAATATCAAAACTTTGAATTTCAAAGAATCGCTCAACGATTTCTAGAAATATTCGATATTAGACTGAATCAAAGAGGACGAAATGACGAATTCAATGGAAGTTGAATCCTTTGAATCCAAGTTCGTATGTTTTCAGAATTTTAAAATAAAAAAATATCGGCAAAATGAATTTACAAGCTAAGTGCATGCCATTTAGAACGTGACATTTGGCAAAGCCAATTTGCAAGCACACGGGCAACTTTCTCCTAAAGAAGCTGAAGACTTCTTTTGGTAAAGATTGGCAATTGCCAATATTGTAATGCAACAGCAGCAGCACAGTAGCCCGCAGAGAAGAAACACCGTAGCCAAACAGTAAAAGAAAGAAAAAAGATAGATTTATTGTTGATTAAAAATTAGAGAAACGAAATAAATAAATGACATAATGATAATGAGGCGGGCATGTACATGAAACTCTTACCTCAATTCACGTTACAAGATTCGCAAAGTTGTGTAACCTTCCGAAAATATCAAACATAATTAATAAAATCAACCACTGAGATTAAAATCTTCAAATCAATTGTATTTTGATTAAGGTTTAGGATCAGGTTGAAATCCCCAAGCCCTAATTTTCTCTTTCTTCTCCTCTCTGAAAGACAGACTCAATTTATCGATAAAACATAAATTAATCGGTTTTTTTATTTCTCTAAAACTTGGTAAATTACTTAAAAGACTCCTAAGAATATATTAGTTATTTCAAAGGTTACTAAAACTACGAAGGTAGCCCAAAAATAATAAAATAATTTCTTGTAGATTATTTGGTGTCTTACATTCGTCTCTAGGCCATGGTCAGTAGAATTAAGTACGCAAGTTCCTTACTTGGTTCGCATGAAGAGAAAACAAAGTTGCAAAATTTGCACAAGTACTAGAAACTCAACTTCGTCTTGCTCTTGAAACATTGTGTGGTTCAATCAGTATTTCTCACGGAAAAGCATATCTCTTGCATAGAAACTCAACTTAGTCCAATGAACATTCACAGATCGTCACTTCTAAACTGATTGTGTTTGGGATCAAGGACCTTGGAACGAATCCAATACCTAGTGTTCTTCGCGGGGCATGCAAGGAACCAAAAGTGAACAAAAGGTTTTTGCTAGAACTTCAATGTAGCAAAAACATAACTAGTAAAATAAATTTTGGCTCGACAAATGTTGGTAACTAGGTGAAAAAAATTCTGATCGCCTTATTGGTGTCACTAAATTTGCCGCTAAAGATATTAAACGATCAGCAACTGTCGCAAATTTGGGGTTACAAGGAACCGGGCTTGATACAAAGTTTGCAAGGCCGAAAAGGATGAAAAAAAAACTAGGCTTGCAAACAAGGATTTTGTGTAGGCAGTAAATCAAGCCCGGCCTGCACGTAACAATTATGGATTAGTCTTTGTAGACTAATCAGTGTCCTAGTAGGTTTTGTTGTTCCCAATTGTAAAGGGTTTTGGACTGTGTGGTGCTATAAATAGGTGACTCGGTAACAAGAGATCGAAGGAGAGTGGCCTTGTACAGCCGTGATTCTGTGGTTCTACAGTTTGATATGGAGGGCGCCATGGACAGGATCTCGCAGTTACCAGAGCTCATCATTCACCACATACTCTCGTTCCTCTCTGGGAAGGAAGCAGCACAAACCAGTGCCTTGTCCAAGACATGGTTGAGTGCCTGGTCTACCAACCCGGTTCTTGATCTTGATGAATCCTACTTTGGAAAAGACGCCCTAGGCACCTATCAAGAAAATCCTGAGACCGAAGGAAAAAGACAGAAGTTCATGAAGCTTTTACGCGACACGATGATCAGATATCGTGAGCAGAAAGCGAGGATAAAGAGGCTTGTCCTTCATGTGTACTTTGTTGATAGCAATCTGGTTTCCGTTGCCGATGAGTGGATAGGCTTGGCTCTCGAAAACCATGTTGAAGAACTCGATCTCTTCATCCGAACGCCGCCATCATGTCGACGATATGCTTTGCCACAAGCAATCTTTACGGCATCACGGTTGACTGAGTTGAGGCTAAGAGATTGCAAGCTGGAGCATGTAGATGGCAGTGGCGTAATAAAGTGCCATGCTCTAAGGATTCTACGTCTTCGCAGTGTCGATACCGATAAATTGGCAATCCAGAATCTAATATCCAGCTGCCCTCTAATTCAGGAACTCTGCATCAAATACTGTGACGGGTGGGAAAAGATCCAAATAGGTAACCTTCATAACCTCAAAAAACTTGAGATTTCCGCATCCATCGGCCAGATTTTTGACATAAGTGCACCGAGCCTGGAATTCTTTACGTACCAGGCATGTAAAAACGCTTCATGCGTGCCTGAGTTGAGTGGCATCCGAACATCTCCTAATCTCAAAGTGTTATTGTTGGATCATGTAACCATCACGGACTCGTTTCTTGGGGATCTTATCCTTGAGCTCCCTGTTCTCGAGGTGTTGAGCCTGCTGTTTTGTAAAGGATTGAAAAGGATCCACGTTTCAAGTCGCACACTGGAGCACATTACAGTTTTCTCCTGTGCAGGGCTAGAGTTAACAAAGTTTGATACTCCCAAGTTGCTTTCACTTTCTTATAGTGACAACCACCTCAGATCCTTGTCATTCACATATGATCAAGGTCGATGGGTGCCCAATACTATTTTTTTTCTGTGACAAAAAGTTTAGGGGCACGTGGTTTCCGAATTTGGGGGCTTTGCTCACAAAGTTGAACCGATTCGAGCTTTGGCTGAGTTACAGGTTTTGTTGCTCCAGACTTGGGAGCGATTCCGCCTCCAAAACATCAAGTTCGAAACTTGGAGCTTGATATCAGTACATGTAGGTATGAGTTTGTGGATATAACGTACTGATATCAAGCTACTTAGACTAGTATGGTGAGCTATTCATGTGGAATGAAGGGTATGTATTTACGGAGGATCGGAGTGGTACTATTAAAGAGTAGCTAATGAACTGCTGATATTACAATTACAAATACGTTATACCACAGACATTGGTTTCATCAAAGGGGTATTGATATTTTCTATTTGACACCATGAAATGTACACTAGGGCCTGTTCGAATTTAGAGAACAACCTCAAAGGATGAGATTTCTATTGATCTGCAGGTCCAATTTGCCAATTTGTTAGGAGATGATACTTGATGAGCTCTATATATCTCGTGTTTAATTTGGCGAGAAAGTATATACAGTATTAGGTATTGAGGTTATTATGTCCTGGTTGTTTACCTAAAAAAAAACTCTGGTTGGTGCAAATCGATGCAATGCCATCCTTTGACATTCCTCCTATACATCCCTTGTTGAATTGCTTTCAAGGTGTTATATTCTGATCAAAGCTAGCAGCAGCTGAAACCTGCTTGGAACTCTCTGCATCTCAGATGAACTCCTAGCTAGCTAGCTGGTTTACTCATGCTCATGTTAGGTGGACTTTTCTCTTCCTGCTGTTATGTAGTTGGCGTATTCCTCCCAAATTTAGAGTTGCTCAAGAATGCTTTATGGAATATGTTGCAAGGCTTAAATTGCACTGTAAAACTTGAGCTTGGGTCAAATCTGCAACTGTTCACAATTAAGCACATAAAACCAAAAGGTTTGCCATCTATTGCAATGAAGGATTTTACTGATGGGAGTTAATGATCCCGTTAAATTTTTAAGGGTATTTCTATCTTTTAGGGCTTGTGTCTGAGACTCAATGGACTTCTGTGTGACTCCAGTTGTTACGAAACCTCAAGTTAAGGAGTTGAATTTAAGCATCATATTTTCATTGCCATCAACATATCCAGCTCTCTTGGATGGCCTGCTTTGGAGTTGTAGTCCTGAGATCCTATCTTTACATTTGGAGGCCGATTTCAATAATGAACTTCTTCTTACGTACCTCAAGGAAGCTACGATGGGGACAGTATGCTGCAACTGTTGCAGCTCTCATCGGCATTACTTGAAAGAGGTGAAATTTGAGATAGTCAAAGAGATTCACAAATCGATCGGGGAGATGGCTCACGGACTCTTGAAGAATAAGGTTTTTTTTTTTTTCTGCTTAACATGGTGAGCATAATATAATTGCAGGGCACTGCTGCTGCCTTCGACCCAAATGTACGAATGTTAAGCGTTATTCTGATGTTTTCTCGTTGCCGCGAATATGCCTCAGTTTGATTAGATTTTTCCAGACTCTCTTTAGGTTATCAATCTGAACCTGAAAACGGGTCTCCATTTTGAAGGCTAAATGGTTTAACCAGCCTCGGCCTAAACTACAACAGTTTGCTGGTGGCTCGTGAAAAGAATAGTTAATAACACTGGCTATGTCAAAACCGTGAGATGTGCCCTTCGCGTGTTTATCAGTAGTTGGTTCCATTAGCGGTCCTTAACTTTTCAGCTGTACTGAACGTCCTTCCTTTTGAGGCGTTCCATGTAGTTCAATGTACAAGCTTCATACTGATTTAGACTTCGTAGGCAAATCAAGGAAGATGTTCCAATGAGGGGCGCTACCAATGTGGACTAGAATGCTTTGAATCATTACGTGGATAATGTCTGCATTATCATAAAATGTTTGAGAGAGGGCGAGCGAGCGAGCCAGTGTGTGTGTGTGTGTGTTCATAAAGAGTGAGGAGGATCCATGTTCAAAATTGTGAGAGATATTCCCGTTCTTTCCAAACAAGAAGTTGAAGCAGCCTGCTCCACTGTTAAGTGCACGAACTTCTCAAGGTTCTTGCTGCAATTTTTGCCTGGTTACAAAACCTTCAGTGCTCTCACGATCTTCTCCACGACCTTCAGTAATAGATGGGACCAGAGCTGAGATTGATTTTCGACGCTAGAAATCGTCCAGCTGCCCCTTTTTACATGATTCTGGATCATCTCTCCTGTCCTCTTTTTTCTTGAAATCTATTATCTTTGCCAGAAGGTGAAGCGACTGATGAGGCGCATTAAGCAGCTTAATAACAAAGAGCCTCTCCAAGAAAATGTGTTCCCGATCTTTTCGCAGTACTCATGATCATGAGCTTGATTCCTTAAACCGATTGAAATTTCAGTAGGCATCACCATGAAAGGAAAGATTGTTTTTGCCCAAATCTTTCTTTATCTGCTCATGTTATGAATGCATCACAAAAACTTGAGGACAAGGGAAAGAGTCCAGAGGAAATAAGTGACTAGCCATATCAGAAACAAGACCTTTTGTGAAAGCCAAGTTATACTACTCAGACAGAAATTGGGCAATCAACGCATTATTGGAAAAAAAGTACACATGATCTCTTACACAGGTGCTATGGCGAAAGCTGCTCGACTCAAGTTTTATATATTACATAAGATACATGACAAGTTTACAAAAGCCAAAAAAAATGTTTCTCCAAAAGCCATACAAAGCCATTATGAATTACAAGAGAAATACAACCCGAGATAAATCATAACGAACAATAAATCATAAGAAGATGGGAATATCTGACATAACTAAATCAGTAAACCCTTGCTTTCACCCGCCTCCCGATCACGTCACCGCCATCAAGGGCCGCTTCGCTACCATATCCAGACGAAACGACTGAATGTTCACTGATCCTAGCTATACATTGCAGCAATTCGGTTATAACAGAAGGGCAGCTCTCCTTCAAGTACTCGAATCCATCAGTCTGCATCACAGCTGAAAACAGAATGCCACTCTTCTGTCATTTTACTCACTTGGTTGTATACTTGGTGCAATAATAATTTGCAATTTAGTGCTCAAAAGTGCATTAGTGACAACAATGTTAAACTTTCAGCAACATGTAATGGTGTGGCCAAGAATTTGAGGTGCGGAAAGACTTTGCCTACCGTAAATGCAGGCCCTATTGCTCTTGCCAAAGCAATCAGAAAACGATTTACGTGAATGGACCAAACTAGCCCCTAAGTCCAAATGGACCTCCGACTCTCATTACCCTACACAGGAGAAATCCCAAAGTCACGTACTACGCGTTGCTTGGGAGCTTGAGTTCTGAGAAAATCACCACCTATCAAATGCTCGGAAGTCGTCCCTCGATAGGAAGGACGAGTTCTATACAATGAGAGATCTGTGGTGGTTTGGATGGTGGTGATAGTAGATGATGGCGGTGGAGAGTATGGAAGTAGTACTTGAGCGTTATGCAATTTGGATTGCAAAAGTGATATATCTTTGACTTGTGATTGACAGCCTGGAATTCATATTTTGCTTCGAATTTTCTTGACTTTTGCGCACCTCTTATTTTGGATTCTACATTATTTGGGCTATTGACTGTGATATGGGACACTACTTTATTTGGGCTATTCACTGTGATTGTCATTCAGAATTTTCGGTTGATTAAATAGTGGCAAAGGTGATAAGTCAATAAACTCTGCTGGAGGCTGGTTGGGCAAGGGGGACCATTGACACAGCAATGGGGGTCGAAGGTTTGTTCGTTGACAAAGAAGACAAGGCGGGTAGATTATTAAATTTACAAACAAGATATACTGACAAAAAAATTTAATGTAACAAAGGGCATCTTTCTGCCATATTTCATTAAAGATGACACAGCTCAACTAGAACTGCAGTAATTTCTACCAATTTCTCATGGACCTTTTTCAAGCAAGTAACTCAATAAATTTTAACTTTGCCATGTCTTCCTTCCCCTCCAAACGAGTAACCTCGTCACACAGTCACCAATGCAGAGCCCAATTAATTCGTATTGAAAATTTTGTAATTAACTCAAAGAAAATGAATGAGGATGCAGACATGAGAAAAGAATGGTTATGAGCCAAAGCAGAAGCACCGGGCTAAACCTTCTACATTTGCCACAGGGGTTAACTTATGCAAGTTCTGAACAAATCCCGCATTCAAGTTCTGATGCAACTACCAATAGGCTTGAACCTCCAAAAAATATGCATGATAGACTGCATAATATACAGGAAACCAACCAGCTATGCAGATGCATTATCAGTACTTTATGCAAATGCCAATAGGCTTAAACCTCCAAAAAATATGAATAATAGACCGCATAATATACAGGAAGCCACCCAGCTATGCAGATGCATTATCAGTGTTTTATCATGAAAATGCACAGAATTCCACGTTGGTTTCACAAGTTTGCTGCCAAAACAGCGAGGTGGACTATTGTGATAATCAACAGAGCATAAAAGAGAAATTATAGGAAATATCTACCTTTCAAATTCTCAGGCAGTGCAACGAACTTCAGACATACAGATTTCAGCTGCAAACAATGGTGCTGCTCCGCTAATGCTAAAGTAGTTGCAACAGTGTTAATGGCAACATCTTCACAAAGTTTAGCCTCACAGAGAGACCTAAGCCTCTCAAGTCCATAACGGTCTGCCGCTGCAAGCAGATGCTGAGCCATCAGTGCAGAAGCCCATTTTGAACTTAGACCGGCCAGCTCTTGCATATCAGGGAGGGCATCCCAATAAATGAAATGAAGTAATGCCTGAAAAACATCTCACTCAAAATTCGAGAATAATTGTCCAGTCATGCAAAATACTCATGTTGCAGTGGTTAGAAAATCAATGAACAACCAATCCAATGCAAAACGTAGCATGGTGAAAAAGGCAAACGAACATGGATGCTAGAATCAGAAATATAAAGCCAAGGGGAAGCATACTCAGGCGTAATTCGAGTTTGACTTGCTTGAATCACATTTCAACATTTACGAACAAAGTTCAGATGAAAGATCAGACATCAAGTTTCTCATCTTTAGGACTCATTTTCACATTCACAAGCGCGGAATCACAATAGTCTACTGCCACTTAACCAAGATGCAAACATGCATCATACATTCCCAGTAAAGTACAGCGTTCCAAAAACTGGATAGGACTAGCTGGTTAAACTGCTGATAACGCAAACTGGTCCACATTCAGGTCCTGGTTCCCAATTTTTTTCTGCCTTAGAAACCGTTGAAACCCGTTTGGCACGCAACCCAGTAATATACAATGTTCCAAATACCAGGTAGGACCAGCCGGTTAAACCGCTGCAACCGCGAATTGGTCCAGCTACGAAGCATGGGTGCTTCAAACTAGGTGAAGCACCGGGGTCGGGTTCGTGTCCGGTGAGGGTGTGGGTCGGGTGCGGGGCGTGTCGGGTACGTGTCCGATATTCTTGTTTTATTTCTTTTATTTCCTAAATATCGGGTGCGGATCAGACACATGGGTTAGGTGCAGATCGGACACTTATAGGATGAAATTTTCGGGGGTCAAAACGTAGAACAGAAGTTTTCGGGGGTCAAAACATAAATAAAAGACTTACACTAACCTAATTAACAGGCAGATCTGGAAGAGTGGGGGGAGGGAGGGTGAGAGAGAGAGCAGTGGCGGCGGCATTAGGCAGCAGCTACGAGGTGACCACTGGCGACCACATTCACTTCCAGCAGATCTGTAAAGAAGAGGGGGAGGGGGAGGGGGGGGAGAGAGAGAGAGAGAGAGGGAGAGAAGCGGCGACAGATGTAAGTTACCAAGGTTAACAGCCGGCGTAGAGATCCACATGGCCGCTAAGTCGCCGTCTCTCTCACACACACTCTCTCTCCAGTCCCCACCTTGACTCTTTGGCTCCTGTGTGCCCCTAAGTCACCGCTTGAACACATACCTGTCTTTTTGTTGATTCATCTTCCAATATCTCTCACTCTATTTGCAAAGCTTTCACACACGAGAGATATGGACTAATATATAGGGACTTCCTCATGACTGAATTTTGAGGCTTCATTTGACTCCAAAAATAATTGGTTTGTGTTTCTCTTTAAGCGCTGGCTTGCTAAATAGTTTGGCAAAATTGTACTTATTTGTTTTGTATTTGTTATTGGCTTTGTATAATTTTAACACAAACTTAGATGTGATTTTTGAAAAAATAGGACTTACTTTTATCGCAATCTTTGTCATGAGATTTAATATGTTTAGAAATTCAATACTAAGTGTGCATAGTCATATATATATATATATATATATATATATATATATATATATATATATAGGGAGCTGATCCGTTGATAGCGCTAGCAAAATGGGACAAGTTGCTAGCGCGATCTGGCCGTCCACGCACGATCTGTGGACGGTCCAAATCTTCTTTTTTTGCGTTTTTTTAGTCCATCCGCTATATAATGTAGCGGACAATGTTTTGACAAAAATACCCTCCTGCTCCATCCGCTACATTATGTAGCGGACAAGTAGACACTACCTTTTTCTCTCTTTCTCTCTCCTTTCTCATTAATTTTCTGACAAACACCTCTCGCTTTCCTTTCTCACGTCAATTTCTGACTTTCTCTGTCCTTTCTCTCTTTCTCTCCCCTCTTTTCTCTCAAATCTTTTTTGTTCTCTCTCATCCTCCTCTCCCCTCCTTTCTTCTTTCTCTCCGGTGTCCTTGCAGTACCACCATTTGGAAAATTATGTTCGACTTATTGAGATTATCAAATGCTCTATGTTACCATTGCCTTGCTGGATCTAGGTTGGGATTGACCTTGGGTCACATTACTTGTATCCTTAGTAAAAGTATCAATCTAAATGACTGAAACTTTTTGTCACTTCATTCTGATTTCAAGTTGTTTATTTTCTTTTTGGCCTTGCAGTTGGGAATGTTATGAAGTGATGAGAAGTATTTTGCTGTTTGGCATCAGCTGCCTAAGCCTTTTATTTGTTCCAAGATATAAATTAAGCTTGCTATAAGGTTGGTGATGCAGGAGCAAAAATCTCTGTATTGACGGCAACATAGTATATTGCTTTTGCCATTTCGTATCATGAAATCAGACATTAGCAACAGCAGGATTCACATGACACCGGAGAGAAAGAAGAAAGGAGGGGAGAGGAGGATGAGAGAGAACAAAAAGGATCTAAGAGAAAAGAGGGGAGAGAAAGAGAGAGAAAGGACTGAGAAAGTCAGAAATTGACGTGAGAAAGGAAAGAGAGATGTGTCAGAAAATTAATGAGAAAGGAGAGAGAAAAAGATAGTATCTACTTGTCCGCTACATAATGTAGCGGATGAGAATGGGGAGAGAAAAAGGTAGTGTCTACTTCTCCGCTACATAATGTAGCGGATGGAGTAAGAGGGTATTTTTGTCAAAACATTATTTGCTACATTATGTAGCGGACGGATTAAAAAAAACACAAAAAAAAGATCTGGACCGTCCACAGATCGCCCGTGGACTGCCAGATCGCGCTAGCAACTTGTCCCATTTTGCTATCAACGGATCAGCTCCCATATACATATATATACATATATATATATATATATATATATATATATAGTGTGCTTGGTCGGACGTAGATACAGAAATAAGGCAGTGGAAAATGCAGAATTGTGGAGGGAAAATGACAGGGTGGTGACGGTTACAAGACTGATCAGGGAAAATGCAGAGTTGGGTGAAAATGCATGCATCGATGCAAGCGGCGCACGTCTCACATATAAGTAAATAAAATCGGTTTCATATAGTTACCAAATTCTGAGGAGTCGGTATCAATTTATGCCTAAGCGCTCCACTTATAGTTCCTCGAACCACATTTTCTAAACGAACCAGAGCCAATCCGAATTGATCTTGTAAAAGATGTGCTCGAACTCATAATAGCCTATTCATATTCAATCGTCGAGATTGGAGGAGCTGAAATTTCGCCTCTACCATTAATAGGTTTAGCTAGGGCATTTATAACACAACCCAAATAGGCCTCACTCACTGGTATCTGAGCAATTCTTCAACGGGTAGTGATTTTTACTGATAACAAAGGGAATAACGATCCTAATAACAAGGATATTAATAATCCCGATCAAACAGATGAGGTTCCGTATCTTATTGGTGAAACTGACTACTTGAAATTCAACAAACCCCCTTTTTGAAACGGCAGCTTCAAGTAACTCAATAGGATAGATTGACCCATATATGAAACCGATTTTATTTACTTATATGTGAGACGTGCGCCACGTGCATCGGTGCATGCATTTTCACCCAACTCTGCATTTTCCCTGATCAGTCTTGTCACAATCACCACCCCGTCACTTCAGCCTCCACCACCCCGTCATTTTCCCTTCACAACTCTGCATTTTCCACTGCCTTGTTTCCCTATCTACGTCCGACCAAGCACACTACATATATGCGAGCTGATCCGTTGATTTTGCTATATATATATATATATGGGAGCTGATCCGTTGATAACGCTAGCAAAATGGGACAAGTTGCTAGCGCGATCTAGCCGTCCACACGCGATCTGTGGACGGTCCAGATCTTTTTTTTAAGTTTTTTTTAAGTCCGTCCGTTACATAATGTAGCAGACTATTTTTTTGACAAAAATACCCTGCAGTTTAAAAAGAGCCCATCCGCAACATTATCTAGCGAACAAACCTTTTCAGCCTCTCTCTCTCCTCTTTCCCTCATTAATGCTCTGAC
Source organism: Escallonia rubra (assembly GCA_033065855.1). Classification (NCBI taxonomy): domain Eukaryota; kingdom Viridiplantae; phylum Streptophyta; class Magnoliopsida; order Escalloniales; family Escalloniaceae; genus Escallonia; species Escallonia rubra. Next base: position 34,359 of record JAVXUO010001631.1, on the reverse strand, counting down.
ATTCTTTCCTTTCTCTCTTCCTTCTCTCATCCTCCCCTCCCCCCCCCCCTCTCTCTCTCGATCAAGCATAATTTGTTGTTTAAAACCTTGACAGTTCCAACGGGATTGCAAATAGAGGCTGTTGTTCGAGCATATATACAAAAACCCAGTTGGCAAAACTTGATCAAGAAGGGAATATAAGTGATTTTGAGGAAGCCCTTTTGTACTTCCTTGTACGTTTCTTGGCTTATTGGTGACAAGGCAGGCTATTATGAGATTATGACATCAAAGGCTAAGAGGAAACTGAGAGGTGGAAGGAGGAAGGATTTATGCAGATATAGAAGAAGGAAAATATGAAACGGTGGGAAGATATTGTCAAGATTTTCAGCTTCTACAAACGGTTCCTAACCCTTCTGCTGTTTGGAGGGGAAGATCAGCAGGCCGTGGACCGGAGATCAAGCTGGAAAAATGCTGTTTGGAGGGGAAGATCAGCAGGCCGTGGACCGGAGATCAAGCTGGAAAAATGGTTTAGTACCTCTCTCTCTCTCTCTCTCTCTCTCTCTCTCTCTCTCTCTCTCTCTCTCTCTCTCTCTCTCTCTCTCTCTCTCTCTCTCTCTCTCTCTCGTGTGACCATATTTAATACATGCACCAGAAAGTCTGATCACCTCCATCATTTGTTGAATATACCAAAATATATGGCTGTGTTGTTACTTTAGGAGATTTTTGTTGTTAGTTATTTTGAAGCTGAAGTTCCACTATATTTGTTGTTGAATTTTCCCTGTCCCTGTAGGCGTTCGAAGTTCACACATGGACTATCAATGGAGACCCCACGGCCGGTGGCGTTTGCACTTTTTCGGCAGCCGGTGCAGTGGACTCCGGCTGACTCTGGCCACCGCTGCATTGTCCATGGAAACCACTCTCGGCTCCTTCCACCAGCTAGAACACCGTGGTGCTTTGGGCGCAAATAAGTAAGGATCTAAACCGGAGATTATCGTTCTCCAGCTAGACTTCGGCATGTCCGGCGAGCTGATCTGAGACGAGGCCGTCGTCGTCTCCGCCGGCCGGATCATGGAGAGGTGCAGCGGCATGAGCTTCCCGTCGGAGAAGAGCTCGTCGACCGGGAGAACGTTGACCAGATCTTCGAGCCTGAACGCGAAGTCACCAATGTCGGTGCAGAAGACCTCTGGATCTGATCCGTCTACCATATCCGCCGGCTTACTCGTCGGAGAAGACGGAGATTTGACTGCTCCGGCGCCGCTCTTCAAAGTTTCTTCTTCGCGGCTGAACAAGATCCATGCTATGAAAATTTTGGTTACATCCAGAACCCATAAAAGAAACCATGGTGAGAGAAAAGAGAGAAAGAAAGAGAAAGGAGAGAGAAAGTGTCATAAATTGATGAGAGAGAGAGAGAGGAAAGAGTGTGTCAGAAATTGACGAGAGAAATGAGAGAAACATGTCAGAATTTTAATGAGAGAAAGGACAGAAAAATAAATAGTACCCTCCTGCTCCATCCGCTACATAATGTAGCGGATGGAGCAGGTAGCGGATGGAGCAGGAGGGTATTTTTGTCAAAAAATCGTCCGCTACATTATAGCAAACGTACTTAAAAAAAACGTAAAAAAAAATCTGGACCATCCACATATCGCACGTGGACGGCCAGATCGTGCTAGCAACTTCTCTTATTTTACTAGCGCTATCAACGGATCAGCTCCCCCCCCCCACACACACAGACACACACACACACACACACACACACATACATATATATATATATATATATAATATATATATATATAGTTTGTTGTATCCCCGCCGCAACCGTATCCTAAAATTTTCAAAAATGCCATATCCGCGTATCCGCACCCGTGTCCGTGCTTCATAGTGGTCCAGTTTCGGGTCCCAGTACAAAACTTGTTTCTGCCTTGCAAACCATTAAAACCTTTTTGGCTCACCATCGACGGATCGCCTATCTCGTTACCAATTCCGACGGTCCAACGGTAATACAAATAATCATGGTCCACCTATTTGAATGCTTCTGAAGAGCATTAATACAACTATGAAAGCCTAGTCTGTGTGTGTGTGTAAATATTTGGCATTTCCCAAATTGGCACAGACATCTATCAAATTAGTTTCTTACACAAATCAAATCAGTTTAAAACCTTCTCTGTCACTATGGTAAATTGAACGAATAAACAATGAGTTTTTTCAGATCATAGATGAATACAGTAGTAGCTTGAAAGGAAATTGTAATAATAATTTTCAGATCATAGACGAATACAGTAGTAGCTTGAAAGGAAATTGTACTAATAAGCTCGTGAAGTAATTTCAATAACTCTTCTTTCACTAATCTATGGTATTTCTAACTTAATTAATGAAGTCACGGTTATTACTTTTGATCTGCTCTCAATTCCATGATTTGATGAACGGTTTGGATTTTAAAGTTTTTGTTTCCTATGTGTAGCTTAAAAGATAATGGCATTCTCACTTGTTTTTTAACATGCAATTCTATCCGTTTATATGAGTGTGAATATATTAATGCCAAACCTTGAAAACTGGAGCCTCAATTTCTTCAACTTTGATCCACCGTGTGTCATGATCTCTCATTGGACCATAAAGTTGGGCCCTAAATACAGGAGATCGTGCAGCAAGCACCAACTTGTGGGCTGGAAAATTTTCCCCATCAACTTCAAGATTTATATCAGTGCCCTCCGCACTCTCTAAGAGCTGCCCAAAATGTTGACCAATATCAGATGGCGGCGGAGATATAGAATAGATCTTGGGGCCCTCCGTTTGTGACTTAACTACACCAACAGTGCACTGAACTAAGAGGCAATCGTCTTTAAGATAGTCAGATGTTTCTAAAGCAGTCCTTTTAAGAAAACGTTTATACCCCCTGCAACAATTAAAAGACACAGTTCAGCTACTTAACTTTAAGAGGATCCACCAACAGAGTGTAATGTAGTGGACTAGTGAGAGTATCAAGGGGACAGAAGGTTCTTATTCAAATTAATATAGAGGGAAATTGTGAAACATGGATATCCCTCTTGGTCTCAACCTGGCTTCACTGAATAGCAATAGACCACACGTAAAAAACACTTACAAAATTACTTACTCCCCATCCAGCTATGTACTGAGACGTGAGGTGGAAACACGGGTATTAGCAACATGTAACTGCTTTAAGCTCTTCAGCGTATATATTCTCACGTCTCATATAGAAGTAAAACTGTCTATATCTACTACTCAAAGCCCACCAACACTGCTGCTATTTATCAACCACAACCTCGAGGAGGGGGGTGGGTGAAATCTTAGTATATGTCAAAAGTTACTATTCTGAAAGGAAATCAAGACATTATCAGAATTCTACGCCATACTCAAATATTATCTGGTATGAGCAGGCAAGTTCATCAAAATACCCATGCATGTGCGCAGCCATTTACAGAATGAGGGAATCTTTAGTATAATCGGTGAAGAATGGCAGAGGGACAAGATAACAGAACTGTTCCCAAGGAGTAGCATTAGTGATCTTCATAGGCAATCAAAGAGGCAATAAAACATGCTTATGCCCCAAGAACAGTTCCAGTCCTTCAGCTTAAGGTCAGATGTTGTGCCATGAATACTCTTGATCAAGACGTGTCCTTGCTAATTTTGTGTTATAAGAAAGAATTATAATTACCAAAATCAGTTAACATTGACTCATTTTCAATTATGAGTGGGTAACCAGTTCTCTGATGAATAACCAAACAAACCAAAATTTGCTTCTTCTAAATCGGCCCTGTCTTCCAACTGGTAAAAAAAATTAACACGGAAAGAGGGATGAAGTAGCATTGCGTGTAAAGCAAAAGAAGGGACTTTAGACCTGAAGTATCTCAAAAGTTTTGCATTCATCTATTAATCATGATACTAATTTGCACAAAAGTTAAGTCTATGACAAAGCTCAACAAAACTATCTTCTTTCTTATATATTCTTGGTCTTTTAGCAAGGTGAACACAAATTTCCATAAGAAATTACAGTATCTTTTGCAGATCCACGGATTGTTAGAATTAAAATTTGGAACAAAGGGAGTAGGATAGAACTGATCCACCATATTATTTTGCTACAATAGGAACTGTAGGATGGGAAGAAGAAACGGAAAGAGCTGAGATTCTTCTTTTGCCCCTGTAGCGCATATTCATTGGGTTTTAATCTATAGGTTATTAATAGCTCTTGCTCTTCTACATTTGCTGATGCCTGACATATTGTATCAGAACTTTTATACACCTTAGCATCTTCAAGCATGATAGAAAGCACATGAGAATTTACTTGGCCACATTTGCATTCTTTGGTGGCAATATAGCTCCTTCACACAAATATTACGCATCCTTGGAACTCTCAATAAAATTCGGGTAAGTGGCGTCCATAATATTCTGCAAAGGATTATCTCCAGAGCAAATTAGGAATACTTTTGGTTATTGCTAAGGGTAAGTGTGAACCCAGCAATCAAGAAATAGCTTTATCGAGGCTTTTATTGCATCAAAAGGTGTCAGGGATCACCCTTCCAAAGCGCGATTGCAAATCAGAATTGAGAGGAAGACACCTGTGAATATCATAGCTGAAGAAATGGAAAGGGAAACAGCAAAGAACAATGCCAGCACTGAACAACAAAGGGAGGGTGAAACACACGGGAGGAAAGGGCAGGAGCAACAAGGCGCGTGGCATCATTAAGGAGCAGCACCATTAAGGCGTGTGAGGCACACGCAAAATACCAGGAGGATTTGCTGGCGTGGCACAATTAAGGCATCAGCATTAACTCGGGAGAGAAGAATGGATTAATGAGGGAAAATCCATGTCTGAATTTCCAATAAGTTAGATTTCCTCGAAATTGTATTTTCTTTAATTTTCAGTATTTTGAATTTCCATAAAAACAGGGGGGTTGGCTGTAACTTCCATATATGGACAGAACATGTTGGATTTAATGATCATTCAGTTATGAGAATTATCCGTTTTGTTTCTTCTTCTTCATTTTCCCTCTGGCCAACATATTGGATTCCGTTTCTCCAAACTCCCTTTTCCTTTTCACTTTCATTGAATTGGCCAAAAATTGTTTGGGATTTTTAAGAATCCCAAACTGCTCTGAGTACCAATTTCTTAAGCTACAGCTCACTTAAGATGAAAACTTTCTACGAATTTAAAAGTAAAGAAAAGGGAGTTCGCAGAAATGGAATCCAATTTCTTGGGCAGAGGGAAAATGAAGAAGAAGAAACAAACTGGATAATGCTCATAACTGAATGATCAATCCAACATGTTCTCTCCATATATGGAGGTTACAACCAACCCCCCTGTTTTTAACGGAAATTCAAGATACTGAAAATTCAAGAAAATCCAGTTAAGAGGAAATCTAACTAATTGGAAATTCAGGCATGGATTTCCCTTCATTGAATTCATTATTCTCTCTGGGGTAAATGCTGATGCATTAACTGTGCGACGCCAGCAAATCCTCCTGGTATTTTGCGCATGTGTGTGCCTTACGCGCCTTAATGGTGCTGCTCCTTAATGAAACCATGCGCCTTGTTGCTTCTGCCCTTTCCTTGCGTGTATTTCAGAAGGGGCCAGTGCTTGGATATCCACTATGAGCACATGATACAGTCAAAATCATGAAACTGAAACCATTTGCAGCGAAGCAACCGTTCCATCGCGCCAAGAAAGACATTGTCTAACACGAAATCACTTCAAAAGATACAATCTTGTAATTCTTAAGTGGTAATTAGAATAACAACATGACATTGTGCTCCTTAGCAAAATGACATAATTAAAGCACTTTGGCCCAAAAGAAGGTTCTCTAGACCTCTAGAAGCCATAAGCAATAAAACAACAACGAATAGACTCATGATAGAGCACAGCAAGTAAAACACATATGCCAATAAACCACATGAAGAAAAAGCTATGTAAGCACATTATAGGAATTCATACACTACATAATCAAATACAAAAAGCGCAAGTTAATAAAACTCACCACATGCTACCACGATACTTGAGCGTGTAAGGCCCGCTCTCCAGCGCCCTCCCGAAGTGGCTGTGCACCTTATGCCTAGCCTTCCCACTCTGGTCCAACAAAGACAGCTCGAACAGCGCCCTCACGTCGGTCCCCTCGCTCGCGAGCGCTATGAACAGGGACACATACGTGCTGTTGTCCTCTGCGCTCTTCCCGTCAGGGTAGAAGTAGATGGCCCACAAGTGCCCGCCCACCACGAAGGTATCAGACGCAATGTACTTGCCGATCCCGATCCCTTTCGACAGCGTGTAGCCGCTGATCTTGAACTCGTGGGATCCGTTCACGGTGTCGGTCCTGGAAGAGGATGTGGTGACCTGGGAGGGGCTTGGGGGTGACTGTGGAGATGGGTATTTTAGGGTTTCTTTTAAAACCCTCATTTTGGTTTGGATTTTGATGAAATGGGTTGGGAGGGTGAAATTTGAAAATTAGGGTTCGTGAGGATTGGGTGGAGGGTTGAATTTGAGCGTTTAAGGGTTTTAAGCTGGTGGAGGATTTGACAGAATTGGATGAACTTTAGGATTAACTAGGGTTTTAAGTGAATTGGGGATTCGGATTCGAGGGGATTTGGTGAAAAAATGAGAGATTTAGGAGGGAATCTCCAAGTTGCAGAGAAAATTTTGGGAGAAGGGAAAAGAGAGTAACGGGACATTGTGAAAATGGGGCTCCTTTCTTTGATTGAAAAGGTAATTGCTATGTACAATCCGGGAAGGGCTACGTGCACTCCATGTACCGCTATTCCTAATTGTGCTTTTGGCACCGAGGATGATCCGAAATGAGAAAATCGGCACGGGTATTACTAATTGAACCCCATGTTGTCCAGAAATAAGTGCTGGATTAACCGTCACGACACGACAATAAGAGTTTGATTCTGAGTTTGATCTTACTTTATCGGTCATAACGGTAAGAGTTTGATTCCAAACTAGAATCTTATTTCATCCTAAATTTAAATCGCATAAGATTCTCTAGAAATATTTATCAAAAAAACTTATTTTAACTTTATTGGTGTCGCTCTTAAAATAAAAATATTAAGTACAAAAAAAAAATATTATGAAATATTGAGAATGACCGTAGCCTTTCATGTTGTCTAATATATAAAATTTACTAGTTTGAGTACTAAAAAATTCAAAGAACAAATCACGTTAAGAATGACTTGAAAAGGTAAAAGTTCGATTCCGAACTAGAATCTTATTTCATCCTAGATTTAAATCGTCCGAGATTCTTTATAAATATTTATCAAAAAATATATTTTAACTTTATTGGTGTCGCTCCTAAAATAAAAATATTAAGTACCAAAAAAAAAAGATTATGAAATATTGAGAACGACTGTAGCCTTTCATGTTGTCCAATATATAAAATTTACTAGTCTGAGTACTAAAAAATTCAAAGAACAAATCACGTTAAGAATGACTTGAAAATTGTTACGTATGCTTTTATTTTTTCATGCGTATAAACTCTAAATGAAGTAGCATGATGGAATATCACAAAAATTCACCTCCATTATCGTTTTTAATTTGGTTTTGTATGAATTATTAATACAAATTTGGTACATTTTAAGTTAGGCAAAAAGTGAACGGAGAAAAACCGCGGCTTCATTCTCTTGGCTTAGTGTATTTGATAACGTAATTAAGTACTTAAAACTTAAAGTTTTCAATAATTTTCAATTAAATGCATTTGATAATGCCTAATTTCGTATCATTTAAAAAATTAATTCTTTCTAAAAATAGGCTAAAATTTTAAGTCACGGTGGATTTACTTAATTCTTATCACTTAATATTATGTCGGATGGTTAAAAATTATTTAACTTAATTCTACGTAAAAAGGATAATTACCATCATGATGCCGCATCAATTAATTTGCTGCCAATATCACCTCCACCATCTTATAACTATCACCACAATTCCCACGACCTAACCACTACTACCACCACACCATCACTGTCGTCACCATGTCTATGACCGTCAAAATTATCTAAATATCGATCATACTACAACAACAATCATGACCGTCATGTCACTGCCTATCATTATCGCCACAATTATCAACACGACGTCCTCACACAGCACTACAGCTACCATTGACACATTTTCGCCGCTGCCGCCGCCACCAGCACCACGATTATTAGTCCATGGCTACTGCCGCCACCACCTCCAACACAATTTTGGCCCAAAAAAAGAAGTTATAAAGTACATAAATAAATGCATGATTTTGATAAAAAAAAAAATGGATAAATTTATAAATGGAACAATTTTCATACATTTGTTTTTTGTGTACCAAACATGTTAACTTATTTTTCAGTAACAATTCAGTTGCTTAAAGTTTTCAGTTTGACGAATTCAGCGCTTAATTTTTTCAGCACTTAAATTTCAGTTTTATCAAACAACACCTTAGTCCCAAATCAACATCACCCGCCATTATTTAAGCCACTCCGACTTTGGGCACTAAGCCCCCACCATGGCCAATTTCAAACTCTCATGGTCAAGACCACTCGATTTCAGAGTCAACCATCAGGGGAATATGGTGGCAACCTCCAGTAAACCAACTTATAGTCGAAAGTAGCAGCTTTAAAGAAGAACATAAATTGGGAACTCGGGTCGAACCTGTGCGCGATAAATTCGTTTTCCCTTACTATTGGTGTTGGTTTCAGTAAATTGATGTTTCTCTTCGTTTCTTTATTTTTTGCTCTGTTTGGTTTGCTCCATGTTTCATTCTTTCTAGTTTCTAGCTCGAGTTGCTTAGGAATAAGCGATCATTCTAATAAGTCTGTGCTACACTAATTATTAAAAAGCAAAAAGTTGCTTTAAGTTCTTCTCTTTAAACAAAAAAATTAGCATTAATCTTGTGCATTGTCCAAAGGACCAACAACGTAAATTAAAAGCTCATACTTATAAGTCGAGTAATAATAACATTTAATGCTATTTTCATATTTTTATAATTTTTCTATTTTAGTAACGATATTAATAACGCATATGTTGAAGTTTTTATTAATAAAACTCACCTATAACAGTATAAAAAGTCATACGACATAAGAGAAAATACAACATAAAAGATCATTTTACGTATATGCAGACATAGATATACATATATATCGTATATGACTTAATAATACAGTAAAAGGAATGCGATTAATTTTGTTAGATTGTGTAAGAAAATTAGACTTGGATAAAATATAGAAAAGTTTTCACGAATTGAATGAGATATAAATTTATATAAAGAAAGAGAAATTTGCTTTTGAATGTTATTTGCGTGAGGTCAGCGATTAAAACGGCGTAATTTTGCATTGCTTTTTTATAATTCTTCTTTCTCTGTTTTCTCCCTCCTCCCTAATGACTCTTTCTCTCTCTCTCTCCCCGGCATATCACATATCTGTCGCAGCGCCAACCAGCCTCCGTCGCCAGCGACATTCGAGGCCACAATTTTTCACCACCAGTCTGGCATAATTAGTGTGAAACAAGAATCCCAATCCAAAGATCCCCAATTTGAAAATTTCAGTGAAGACTATATTCTACGAAAATCCAATTCAAAATTAAGAACTCTGCTTTTCATTTTTAAAATCCAGGATTGTGGCGGTGATTGGTTACTGCGGCTTGTGACGGTGGCCGGATTTTGACGGTGTGATGGCGGTGGTTGTCTGCGTTAGAGACGGTGGGTGTGATGGTGGCTGCGGTGGCTTGTGACGGTGGCTGGATTTTGACAAACAGTCACTAAGCTCGTGAGGTAGTGGGCGGTGGAGATCGTTTGCGGCAGGAATGGCTGTTCATGGCGGCCGGCGATGGAAGATGGGTGGTCTACGGTGGCTTGTGACGATGGAAACTGTGGTCGTCTATGGTGTCGGTGGTGTACACTATTGTGTCAGGAAGATGGGTGATTTATGGCAGGGACGGTGGGTGTGATGGTGGTGGTGGGTTGCTAGGGCCGGCCTGCCTACGACAAAGAGACGGGGAGGAGAGGAAAACAGGGGGAAGAGAGAGAGAGAGAGAGAGAGTGGTTATGTTTGTTTGACCAAACTTGATTAAGGTTTTCATGCTGAAGGAAACCTGATGTTCGTAGCGCTGTAGGCGGTGGAATGGATCTCTGGCGATGAGGGCTGACCGGTGCAGGAAGAGAGTCAACCAGGGAGAAAGAAAAAAGGGAAGGAAAAAAAAAAGAGAATAGGTAACTTGTTTAAGAATAGCAATATATTCGCTTTTCACGCAGAAAAAGAAAGCAGAAAACAAAGGATCTTCGTCATGCAATGGCGGCTTTGCGCTGAAGTGGGGATGCAAATGGTTAAGAAGGAAAGTCATTTGCAAACGGGGAATTGATAGTTAAATTGATTAACCAAAGGATGAGAGGAATGTATCCATATATCAAATTGGAAAGATACTTTAAGTCAACGATGAAAGGTGAGTTACAGCTAACTCAAATTCTGCGTGACCAAACCTAGAAGAAGCAGATTTCCTTTGCAAATTTCTTTGTTTAAAGAGAAGCCTCTTATTCTGCTTTAGATTAGGAGGAAAAAGCTTCCGAATCTGAAGCCTCCTGAAACAGTTGGAATCTAAAGCCTCCTAGTCTGCTTTAGATTCCAACGGGGTTGATAAAACAGATTCACATCCCAAACCAGCATGACGTTTTGAAGCCAGAAGAGCTCAATCTTATGTAACAGTTGCACATAACCCAACTCAAGGTGGTTTACGAGCTAATTTCGACTTACCAACATGGATGTAGAAAGTGGAATTGAAAGCGGTAGTGATCGTTCAACCAGATTTAGGTGGCGCCTTGGCGCACCAGGAGCAAAGTTGACCAGCTTTGCTTCGCGGCTCGCGATGTTGGAGAAAGCAGCAGCTGGCCTAGGAGCTCTCGGGTTTATCTGGGCATCAGGTGTTCTTCTTGGTGGTTTCGCCAGCTCTCTGGCCAAAGCAGATTTTTGGTTCATCAATGCCATTCTGCTGATTGAAGGAATCCGAATATTTAGTAGGAGGTATATAATTAGATGGCAACGCTACACTCCGTGGTCACTGACTCGTGCTGTAAATAGATTTCCAGGGGAAATAAAGTCTAGTTTATGCTTTGCTTTTCAATGTTTGATGGTACTTTCTTGCTATATAGTTGCGGTTGTAAAGGAAAGACGATCCAGTAGGGAAACTGTAGACACTGCGGAGGATACATGTGAGAGGGAAACTGTAGACACTGCGGAGGATACAGGTGAGAGGGAAACTGTAGACACTGCGATTACTAGAGAGAGTGTTATATTGACAAAAACTGGGATGTTCGCCCTAGTTCTCTATTGGTTCCAACCTGCATCTTCTACCACTTGCGTAATTCTCTCTTCGATGAAGCTTATCAAACATATATGTGGTGATGTAGGAGATGCCAACGAGAGGAACCAACAATTAGCTCTGAATATTTTCTATTCCTTGGCCTTGGGAGAAGCGTTATTGTTTCTCTTGGAGAAAGCTTATTCGGAGTGGATGTTCATGCACCGAAAGCTACTAGAGGAGGTGAACAGAGAATGCCAATTGGAGCCATTAAGTATTATCTACGTCAAAAGGTTCTTTTATGACACCTATTCAGCATGTGTTAACGAAAGCATTTTTTATGGCCGACAAAAGGATTTGGTTTCATTTGCCATGGATCTCTTGGTCTCAAATGTCTTTGAGGATCAATTAAATGGAGCTAGAATTCTACGAAAATTTGCAAAAAATGAGAATTTTTCAGATACAACACTTCAAAAGGTTGGAATTGCAACATCAGTGATGGCAAGGCTAGTTGAGATGCTGAACTGGAAAGAAGTGGAAGAAGAGGAGATCAGGCAGTCAGCAGCCGAGATCTTGTTAAAACTAGCAGGTCCAAGGCATAAAGCTCCTCAGATTGCTGGTATTCCGGGCGTGATGGAGTCAATATCATCTCTGCTTCTCGACAGTCGGGACTCAGCTGCTGCATCCGATGGAATCCCCGTGACAATGGTGGATTTCCAACTTGAACGTTGTGATCTTTTAGAATTCGTTAATTTGGGGCTTCGCATACTAAAGAAACTTTCTCGTGACCATGGTAGCTGTGGAAAGATTGGAAATACGAGAGGCCTCCTACCAAAAATTATTAATTTCACATATGCAGATGAGAGACTGTTGAAAGGCGAAAGAACAACACCAACTCAGGTTTTAACAGCAAAACGATATCTTCAAGTATTGAAGATGTTGGCAAGTACAAGAGGAACAACTGGTAAACAACTCCGGAAAGAAATATCGAAAGTGGTTTTTACAATCAGCAACATTAGAGGTATGTTGCAGCATGGTGAAAAGCATCTGATGCTACAGCTATTAGGCATAGAAATATTAACTAGTCTAGCTGTAGAAGAGGATGGAAGAGAGTTAATTGGTTGTACAGGTAATGTTATCAAGGAATTGTTCAACATTTACTGGAAACAAGAGGTGCCTGCAGGCCCTGAACACCTGAACCGTGTAAAAGTTGCAGCTGGAGAAGCATTATCAACGTTGACATTGGCAAGTACTAGTAATTGTCACCGAATCTTGAAGTTGAAGGTGATCGGAAATCTTGTTAGAGGGTTGGAGGATCGGGTGCTTCAACTAAGTGCAGCAAGAATTCTAAGAAACTTGTGCAGTTATAGTGGAGGAGGTTTTTTTGATCAGTTGAGGGATGTCGTTGCTGCAGCACCGATTGTAAGTTCTCCTTTTTCTCTGATGTAGCAAGGTGAATTGAACGGAAGCCTATTAGTAGTGTCTTTCCCTATATAACGTACAATCATGATTTAATGACAACAGTGAAGCCATATTTGCAGGTACTCAAAGAAATCAGCACAGAAGATAAGATGTTACAAGAAGTTATGGTTGGACTAGCGGCACAAGTTTTCAAATTTATGACATCCCAAGAATCAAGCACGGTGTTTGAGAGGGTTGGAATTCAAGAGGCTGATATAGCTAGGATGCTAGTCCAGATCTTAAAATTTCACCAGTACCCATTAGTCACGTGTCCAAATATGAGGAGGTTTGTCGTAGAGTTGGCAATTTGTTTGATGAGAGAGAAGGATAAAAACGTTCAATATTTCAAGGATCTGGGAATGGAGAAGGAGCTGGAACACGTCGTAGAGACGACTTCACCGCTTGAAAGCTTCGATACATTCTCTGATTCTGTTGGGCTTAGTCAACACAGCACGTCAATTCACTCACTGGTTGAAACTGCAATGGAATTGCTGGCAGGTAAAGAAGTTGCCTTTGAAAAGTAATTGCACAATGCTTATGAAGTCTTCAGCTAGCAAATACGTTAGAAATTAGAATAGGCAGAGTCTGTACTGGATACATGACGAATAAATTGTCTTGCCTTTCTAGGACGATGAATGAGAGAGTTTTTAGGGAAATCCTAAGACGACCTTAAGTAAGTTCACTTACATGTGGAGATTAAACCACCCACTGGCGTGGTATTTCCGTTTGATGCCAGAAATCTAGTTGAAATTCGTTTGGTTTTATGTTACGGTTGTCTTAACTAATATCAAATGCAACGGCCTTGTGAATATGCAAGCGAACCACGCAGCTTGATTCAAGTAGAGGTTGCCAAGTAGTAGTCCTGCCAGCATGCTTTTCTGCAGATATATTCTATTCGTGCCTTCCCGCCAAACCTAACTTATTAGCTACTGATATGGCTAAGCAATAGTTCTAAGCACAATGGTGATTGTATTCAAGTATTTCATCTTCCTGAGGGCATGAGTCCTTCCTGGCACAATTATTGCCTTCATGTACCGATGCTTAAGCAGGTTTATCATTGGTGATGGAATCCTGTCCCCCCATAGTTTACTGTGCTTTTCTACTTCAACAACTATAGACCATCCGAGCCCGAAAAAGGAACTGCCAAATTGAGCTGACTTCTTAGTTTATTTTATTAAGTTTAGAGGATCCACTTCAGTGTAATTGCCCTTATCTCAGTTGGTTCCAGTTAAAATTCGAGATGCTTTCCCTAAAGAAAGTTAAGGACTCTTTTTCAAAATGTATTGATAATACATAGGGGAGTCGCCAAACATTAACTTCCCTATTGGGTCATTGGTAAATTGACAATATGATGAGTCTCAATGGGACATGGTAGATAAAAGGGTGCCAAAGGATCAGAAAAAGTGAAACCAAAGGATTCTCCTTTTTCTCGGCTTTCTTTCCAGTGGACACCGGCGTTACAATCAATTTGGAGTGGAGTCAGTTTTCATCACAATACGCACACCTTCACTTGAATAACATGAACAAGCTAAACTGTTTTATAATCACATCCCAAACCAGACAAATCCTGAAACCACAAAAGCTCAAATCTTGTGTAACAGCTCTAGACCATCCAACTTGGAAGAACCATATTTGGTTTACCAGCAAGCTGTAATCAGCAACATGGAGGGATATAGGGAAGGAAGCACTCATCTGCAGGCTCTTGAATTCAGCCCAGGCCTCGATTCAGTTACCCCAGCACCTATGCCCAATATCTGTATGAGAATGTTTTACATCTTCTGTACGAAATGTTTTTTGGTAAATTAATTGCACAATGTTTTTCTAGAATACCCAATATCTGTAATACATCATCTATACGAAAACGTTCAATTTTCGTAAGATCTTTTGACTGTTATTAGAAAAGTCCAATAATGTATACACCTTCGACCTTTTCAGGCAATTATAAATCCTATGGGAGAATCTGATTGGTCAATAAAATATTAAAAATCCATCCCTTTTTTTTTTTTTTTTGGTTTTTTCGTAGTCACCACATTAGAAGGACGAATTACGCCCAGGACCAACCTTGACTAGGTTTGTTTGGCGTCTTGCAATGCCGCAGAAAGCAGCAGCTGGACTAGGATCAACCTTGACTAGGTTTGAAAACTGAGAAAGATTGCTAGTACAAGAGGCCTCCTACAAAAAGTAATAGAGTTGACACAAGGTGGAGAGACTGTTAAAGTACAAAATGGCACCAACTCAGCTTTTGACGGTCAAACGGTCTCTAAAGTTGGTGAAGATGTTGGCAAGCACCACAGGTTCCATTGGTGAACAGCTCCGAGGAGAGGTAGCAGAAGTGGTTTTCACGATCAGCAACATTAGAGATTGTTGCAGATTGGTGAGAGCCATCCAAGGCTACAATTACTGGGCGTAGAAATATTAACCAGTCTGGCCTTGGAAGAGGATGCAAGAGAGTTAATTGGTTGTACAGGTGGAGTTATCAAGGAATTGCTCCACACTCGGTTGAAACAAGGTACGCCTGAAGACTTGAACCGTATAAAAGTTGTAGCTGGAGAAGCATAGCAAGCAATGTTGAGACGAAAGTACCAGTTATTGTCATCGACTCTTGAAATTGGAGGTAATCGATATTCTCGTCGGGGGATCGGAGGATTGCATGCTTCAACTTAATGCAGCAAGAATTTTTAAAAGGGTTCATGACTATAGTGTTATTGAGACGTTTTTGCCTATCTGTTCTTATATATACAACTTTTACGATAGTGTTGACTGTTTCTTTTGGTGATTACAAAATCTTGATATGAAGCACCCCTTTCGGTACAACAGGTGACTAACTTTCTTCTTATGATTCTTCTGGCAAGAAGGTTATGATATGGTTGGCGTTGCTTGTAAACTCACTGATTCAGTTTTAAAAGTTGTCTCATTTAGCATCGTTTTTTGAGCAGTTATTAGATCTCAATTTACTGTTGCCCGCGTAATCTGGTCGTCCACGCGCGAGATCTGGAAGGCCTGTTTTTCGCCGTTCGTTACATAATGTAGCGGACGGTAAGGGGAATCTTTTGTTAGAATAGAAGCAAAAGTGATGTGGATTATTCAAGAATCGAAGTTGATTTGCTTTATAAAAAGAAGATATCAATGTCAGCAATAATATCCCTGCCCATGATGAATTTAAATTATTGGTGTCTCCAAATTGTGATATAATCAGCATGTTTTTATTATTATTTTTTTTTACTTATTTGTTTATAAATATGGATTATTAAAGGTATATACGTGAGACACAATCTACTAATTAATCTTAATCTGTTTCTTTCAAATAACCTACTATAACTAGTTCACGGTCCCTTTTTATAATATCTCGGGAGGCCTAACTTGTATCCATGTGCTTCATATTCGCCCGGAGTTCACTCCCAGAAATATAGCCATCCTTGCCCCCTCACGTCAATCCCACAAGCCTCTTATCCATTCTGGGACCTATTATGGGACAAACAATGCATTACAGATGTATGATCATTACGCTTCAACCGGGATATATATGTATACACACACACACACATAAGTTGCCTGCACAATTTGCCCGTCCATCCAACGAGGATGGACGGGCCAGATCTAATTTTTTTAAAGCGGCCGGTGCTTTTTACCATATTGTCTCCCGGATGATATAACCTAAAATAAATATTGTTTGCTACTTTGTCCGCTACATAAAGTAGCGGACGACGTAAAACCCACATTAGACGACAACAATTGGATTTGGAAAGAAAGGGACAACCCCTTTATTTTCTTTCTCTTCCCCATCTCTTATCTCATATCCTTTCATCTCCTCTCTCTCTCTCTCTCTCTCGTCAGCAGGTGGCAAGTAACGAAGTCGAGGGCGGCACAAGGCTATCATGGAGGATGTAACAATTTGACGGTGGGAGGCCGTGGAGGAGCCACGGGAAAGTGGGTGTTGACATCGATTGCAGGCAAAGGTTGCAGCGGTGACAGTCTTTTTATTTCCTCTCTCTTCCTCAGCTCGCAGCTCTTGTCCTCCCCCCCTCCCCCCCCCCCCCCTCGTCGACAGGTGAATGGTGACGAAGTCGAGGATGGTGCGAGACTATCATGGAGGATGCAGTAATTTGACGACGGGAGGTCGGTCCAGCCATGGAGGAGCCACGGGACGGTAGGTGGCAACACCGATTGCAGGTGGCGATAGTGGCCGTTGTGGTGTTGGGTGGCTATTTGTTTATATTTAATGAGACTGAAGGATGATCGTGGTGATGGGTTCGACAGTGGTGGTGATGGGGTCAATGGTGGTGGTTGTGAGTGACGGTACTGCTGCCTGTGACAAATAATTGTGGATTTCTTAGTTGTGGTGGAGTGATGTGGTCACGGTTCTTCCGTTACGCGCCACCACCACCAGTTTGGGTTTGTTTTTCAGTTTGATTTGATCTCGATCTATTTTCAATTTGGTTTGATCTCCTCCTAATTTTATGTTTTTTGTGGACATCAACAACAACATATTTTCTTTTAATTCGTGGGGTTGTATGGTTATTGGTCGATGGTGGAAGAACATTCTGTGATTATTGGATGAAACCGGAAGAGTACCTAACTGAACAAACAAACAAACATCAAAGCCATCATAGTACAGAAACATCAAAGCCATCAAAGTACATAGAACACATAGAAAACTGTTTTGGATCATCTGCTACATTATGTAGCGGATGAACATTGATTACCACATAGCAATAGGGGCAATATGGTAAAAAGTACCGTCCGCTACATAATGTAGCGGACGGTAAAATTCTTTTACAAAAAATTAGATCTGGCCCGTCTATCCTCGTTGGATGGACGACCAGATCGCGGGGGCAACTTACCCGAAGTTGCCCGCGCGGTCAATGGATCTCGTATATATATATATATATATATATATATATATATACACACACACACACACACACTAGTAAAAATCACGTGCTTTGGACGTTATATAGTGATTTAAAATATAAAAAATTGTGAATCTTGGTGAAACACAATTAAAAGTAATCAATACGATTATTATAATTAAACTATAATAATAATGCAGTTGTTAATTGCTAATCAAATACTTGAAGTATAAAAAATTCATTGCACAAAACATAGTCTTACTTTCAAATTCGAATTTTTAAACCAATTATCACAAATATTTTTTACTATTTATCATACTTATTTTTTCGTCACATCAAGTTGTTCCTAAAGAGAATCATGATCGTTCCATATTATATCTTGGTGATCATATTTTCTTTTTGAACAGTCTAAAAAAAAGTGATCAGTTTTCAAATTAACAAAAATTCTGTAAGTATTTTTACATGTTTACCATTTGTACACTTTTTTTAATTATATTTCTATCTCCACATTTAATCATCCACCAACTCATTTCTTCCCACTGAACCACTTTCTTCCTCCTCCCTCCCCTTGCGGGATGTAATGGCAAACTCATAAAATAAAACTTATATCCTAAATAAGCGTGTAGTCAAATATGATCAAATAATTTGGGATGAAAGAAGTATAATGATTAAAGTACAAAGCAAGTCTTTTTTCAACTTTTTATATCCTAAGTTCCAACATTCGAGTACAATTTGTCTAAAATTACTCTTAATCTTAATTATACTTTTTTTTTTTTTCTTTTTAATCAAAAAATCTATAGTGTACTCTACATTTCTCTTGATAGTATACTCTAAAATTCTCTTTTATTTTTATCTAGCATGACTTTGTTCATCTTAGTAAAACAATAAGACTATAAATTTAGTTGTGCATGTAATATAACAATATTTGTATAAGACTTAATTTTGGACAAATTCCAAAACTGTAATCTCAACTTTACTCTGAGTATAATTTTAGTACCTAACTTTGAATGTGCGCCAAATAAGTACATAACTTTGAAAAAACGTATCAAATAAATATCGGCTGACATGAACAACTGTGAAATTTTAACAAGGGCAAGTATGTCAATAACAGAGAAACGCATCTACATGACACGTGGCTCTAATCATTACCGTACAATTTGATCTATATATTAATTTTATGACTGAAAAACAAAAGGACAATCTTTTTCTCTCTCCTTCTGTCTCTCTCTCACACTCACACACACATACCCACACACGATGATCATCGCCGATCATGTAAGCTCGATTATCCAGTCACGTAAGATCACCGCCGGCGACAGATCGAAGAGATTGGAGCTGGGTTAGACTCGTGTTCATGTGTATCGCCTGAGCACCATCAGTCACGCGATGGCCGTTAGGGGAGTTGTAGATGCCCACATCAAACATCTCTGTTCAATGCCCCTTCTAAATCAAAATTAAAAGGTTTTAGTTCTAACTGGAAAGAAGGTTTGGCGACGGCTGTGGTGGTGCTGGGTGCGCCGGCGACGACAGGTCTTGGGTCATGGAGGGTGCGCCAGCGATGGAGCGGACAAGTCTTGGGTCGTGGATGGGCGCCAGCGATGGCAAGGACATATTGCATTTGGTGGTGATGATGCGAAGAGATCTAGGTGGTGTAGTGTGAGAGGCGGTGATGATGTCGCTGTTACGGAGCTGCGGTAGTAGTGATGTCAAGTTGTGGTGGTGCTGGGTGCACCGGCGACGGTGAGGCCAGATCGACGAGGACATATTGCATTTGGTGGTGGTGATGCGATTGGCTGGTGCTGGTGATGCTGATCTATTGTGGGTGCGGCAGTGGCGTTGGTGATTGCTATGGGTGATTTGGGTGATGTCGCAGGCTGTTAGGTGATGGTGTGGTTATGGTGATGATGCGGTTGTGGTTGGCCCTGTTGCGGTGTTGCGATGAGGTCGTCGGTGACTGGGTGGTGACAAAATGGGTGTGGTGGTGAAGCCATGATTTTGCATTTATAGTGAGTTTTGTGCATAGATGATGGGTTTGGGGTGGTTGGTTAGCGGCTGTAGTGGTTATGTGTGTGAGAATGTGTGTGTGAGAGAGAGAATTAAGACTGTCAAAAGGATGGCCACGTTGACATGCTTTGTGTCATTTTTCATAACGACAGTTCTATCTCTTTGACTTTTAACATGGTCAATCTAGGTACTGATTTGATACATTTTTTTAAAGTTAAGTTCTTCTTTGGCGCACTTTCAATGTTGGGTACTAAAGTTATACTCGGAGTAAAGTTGAGGATACAGTTTTGGGATTTGCCCTTTTATTTTCAACACGGACTTATATGATAATACCGCATCTACTCATCTAAAAAGTCTATATACATATGTCTGTATGTGTTCTTTTGAAATCTATATTACGAAATGAATGTGTAAAGTTGATATCACATAATGGTACTTAACTAAGTAGTTTCAATAATGTTTACAAACCTACGTTTTCACCTTATATTTGTGCATACGCATTACCGTTTTAATATAAATACAAACTCAACAAAAGTTTATCAAGAATAATTTACGACCCGAATCATTCATCAAATAAAGACCTATATCATAAAAGTAAAAAGGTTTTGTGAGTTAAGAAAGTTATAAGGTTAATTACACCATGACCTTGAGGTTAGGGTAAAATTACACGCATGTCCATTAGTTGGAATAAATAACACTTATGTCTGTTGATCGAACGAAAATACTAAAAGGATGAAAAGACCAGAATGCCCATCACTTAAGAATGTAATTCTTCAAATGTCGTTCCTCATCCCTTCATCTCACCATACATCCCCACCATCATTATCCATTTACACTTCTTCTGGTTCGACACACATACAGACAACAGATACAAGTACCCCTAACCCCCCCCCCCCCCCCAATAATCGGCCACAATCACATCCCACCATCATCGTCTTCAGTTTTCTGACCTTTCTTCAGCCTTCTCGCCCTAATTAATTGTCACAGGTTTCTAACTCTAATCACTTATAACAAACCATTACAATTCAACAAACAAAATAAACAAAATGAAAATTTGAATTCGGGGTTTGAAATCTGGAAGAAGATATATAAGATTTCTTATTTGCATCAAACTACTACCCAACACCACGGCAACTGCCGCCATTAACCACCACCAGAGCAGCCTTCCACCACTGCGTCCAATTAACCCACCACCAATCTAATTCACCCACCACCACCAGACGACCCACCACCGCGTTAAATTGACTCTCCACAAACCACAATCATCATCAATCAGCCTTCCACGAACCACTACACCTCTAGGTAACACGCCTACACACACACTCAACTAATGTTATCAGATTTATGACTGATTTTACGACTTTGAAATCTTCATGTTTGTGCTATTACCGATGACATTTATGGCCGTGGATGCGGCCAGATGGGGTGGGATAACATGGAGGCCGGCGTTCGCCGGCGCTAGGATGAGGCCAGTGGGGCTGAGCCAGTTTGCTGATTTTCAAGCTGAGTACTTGCGTAGGGAAGTGCGACAGCAGAGTGGGGGGAGAATTTGGGTTGTAATGCTAAGTTGTACCGTTCGGATTTGTACGTGTTTATATTCTATATACCTTGTAGATACAAAATGAGAATAGTATTGACATTTAAAAAATACCTATTGATGACATAAGCAAAAAAAATATTTTTAACGGATCAATACGACTTATCTTTTGAAATTTAGGGGCTGTTTGATAAAACTGAAATTTAAGTGCTGAAAAAGTTAAGCATTGAATTTGTAAAACTGAAAACTTTAAGCGACTGAATTTTTACTGAAAAATAAGTTAACATGTTTGGTAAATCAAAAGCAGATAACTGAAAATTGTTTATTTACAAATTTATCCATTTTACCAAAAATATTCATTTTTTTAAGTACTTTGCAACTTTTTTTTTTGGGGTTGGGGGGCTAAAATCGTGTTGATGGTGGTGGTGGTGGCAGTGACGATGGAGTGGTGGTGGCGATGGAGACAAAAAACTGTCTATGGTGGCGGTAATTGAGCATGAAGACGTGGTGTTGGTAATTGTGATGATAGCAAAAGGCGGCGACATGGCGGTCAGTGGTTGTAGTCATATACAAAAGTTAGTAGAGGCAATAGCCGGTGCACCTTAAAAAATACGGAGTACAAAAAAAGAACATAATAATACTTGGACTTAGGAACGGTTCTCTAAAGAGTAGCGAAAATGAAGGTGCTCGTTTTATCGATTTTGATGTTGGCAAGTTTTAAGGTTATGTTTTGATAAGGTTTTCTTTAAAGGTGAAAAGAGACATATCATCATCTTTATACGATTAGGCTAAGTCCACACCCACATTTTTGTCACTTGTTTTAACCTCCCCTCTAGCAACAAATTGTTTATACTTAGTAAAAAATATTATAGTTTAGACCCACCTTCTTAAAAGTAAAAAATATACTTAATTTTAGTAAACCTTTTATTTAAAGAGGGTATTTCTAATAAAAAATGTTTAGCCATTTTAATCCCTTAAAATTATTTTATACGCTGGGGCCGGATCCTTACCCGTTTTGGTTATACTCATACTCTTTTGTCACTAAAAGATGCATTGATGAACCTCTTTAGCGTCAAAATACTTAAAGTCAGCCAAAACAGTAGTGATTTAGCCTCACTTTTTAAAAAGTTAAAATATTTAGAAAACTTTTAAACTTAAAAAGCGTATTTTAAGAAAAAAAATATTTAGTAATTTAACTCATTGCATATCAAAACTTGAGAGTTTTCAAGTTCAAAATATGATTATTAATCATTTGAGCGAAATTAATTGGAATCTTTATCAATTGAGTTTTATTTAATCCTATCATTTATAAGAGTGAAATATATAAAGACAATAGTCACATGATATCTCGGGATACAGTGAATCATAGAAAGACAATTACCATATCAAGGATATCTTATCATGCAAATAAAGGTATTCCGATAACTCTAATACAGATATATGATTATGTACTTACCACGAATTCAAATTATAATTAGGAGCAAAATAGTATGATCTAGCGATTTTTATGCATTTAAAATTTCTAAAAAACTGAAGTTGTATGATAGGTTTCTTACACCTATATGTCCGTAATTGAAATATAGAATTAAACTTAAGCTTTATGATAGTTTCAACGTATGAATATGTTTACATTGAAATATATATACATGCACTATAATTGAAAGTTGTACCATACACATCAACATACAAATATGAAATAAAAAATTAAAAAAAGGATTGAGTTTCTGACAAAATACTCAATTTAGGTTAGGTAAATTATGTTTATTCTTAAAGGCTATAGAAAACACTGTTCTCTACAAGTTGTTTTCATTAATCGAAATTGATAGAGAAGATGTAGTAACTCTGGCGTATTTCGCTTTAACATGAATGAAGGCAATAGGTTTTGAGAAAAAAAAATTGGTAACCAAAGAATGTACAGGAGTTTAAGGGTGATTCTACAGGTTTTCATAGTTTTTTTTCTTTTTTTTTAATAAAAGATAGAACAACCCTTAACTCTGACTAAAACTTATATTCGTATAAGAGTATTCTAAGAAAAGATGCTTGATATCATAAGAGAAGCCAGATACACCCCCTTATTTAAAAAAAAAACACTCCAATTCAAAATGAGTATTTGATGGGAAAAAAAAATTTCAGTAAAAAAACATCCATAATCAACAGTAATTTTGTATGAAGACTTCAGGTAAAAATGGCATCTTAAGGAGAAAAAGAAAAAAGGATTAGCCATTTAACTCCAGTCAGGATTATATATGCATTTAGAAAATCCTAGAGAAGTTCAGTTTTACAGTAGCTTCCTTATACCAATATGTCCGTATTCAAAATTTAAAATTGAACTTAAGCTTTGTGATAGTGTCAATGTACTAATATGTTTGTATTGAAATCTATATACATGTATAATAATTTAAATCTGTAGTATACGCATCAACATACAAATATGAAATACAAAATTAAAAAAAAGATTGAGTTTTTGACAAAATATTCAATTTAGTTTAGGTGTATTACATTTCTCGAAAAACGCTATAGAAAACTCTGTTCTCTGCAAGTTATTTTCTTTAATTGAATATGATGAAGAATATGTAGTAACTCTAAGTAGTTTAGTTTTAACGTGAATGGAAGCGGTAAGGTTTAATAATAATTTTTTGAATAATTAGAGAGCATGCTGGAGTTCAAAGGTGATTTTATAGGGTTTTCATAGGGTTTTTCTCCTTTTTTTCACTAAAAGTCAAAACAACTATTTATTCTAAGAAAAACATATATTCAAATAAAGATATGGTTATAGTTTTTGTATATTTCACTATTTATCCATGAAAACTCTAAATTTTTTATATGCAAAGGGTTAAATGATTAAATATTTTTTTTTTCAAATGCCCTTTTTAATTTAAAAGGTTTATAAAAATTAAGAGTTTTTTAAGTTTAAAAAAGGTGAGGGTAAATTTAAAAAACCTTTATGGCTAATTTTAAATTTTTTATCTCTGAAGAGCTTAAAAGATAATTAATGCATTTTTTTTTTTTTTTTCGAGTATGACTTTAACCAAAATAGGTTTGGATCTAGCCCCAACGTTTAAAAAGACCCCTAAGGGTTAAATGACTAAAATTTTCCTTACTACATTTTATTTTATTTTATAAGGTTTGCAAACATCAAGGGTATTTTTTGACTTCTTTTAAAAGAGCGAGGCTAAACTACATAATTTTAGCATTTTATCGGTAAAGAGGTTAAAAGTTCATTAATACATCTTTTAGTGACAAACAAAAAAATAAGAATTTAATCAGAATGGCTGTGGATCTAGCCTTACCATATAAAATGATCCAATGAGTTAAATGGCTAAACAATTTTTTCAAATACCTTTCTTAAATTTATAAGGTTTACAGGACTAAAAAAGGTAACACTGGATTAACCGTAACTCTGGGCAAATTGTACTTAGAATTTCTTAAAAAAGGACCTCTGTACTTCAATTTTCGAATAAGAGATAAATAAAAGTTGTAATAAGATTAGATCATTGCTAGGATAAAATAAAATTGGTGGGTGAAAGGTGTTTGGTTGGGTGTGGGGATCGATCACGTCAAGAAACAACACCACTTCACAAAAAGAAACAATACGAATAACTGCTAATGATACCAAAAGAAACGACATCACTTTACAAAAAGAAATAATACGAATAACTGCTAATGATACCAAAAGTTCTAAATGCTGAAATTTTTAACTTTGGTAGAGATGCTTATAAGAAACATGGTAACAACTTTGAAAGCGAACGATGAAAAATTTCGAAAAATCCTTCAAAGTTTTAGCTACTAGATTTGTTGTCCAAGTAATTGAGTTTTTAAATGTGCTCCATAAGATCTCTTAAGTTCATTTGATTCTTGGTTTCAATGATGCAACATTTAAGTTTATAACTCCTTCCATTTTATAAGATTTGTTATATATTTATTAGGCATAACTCTTTCCCATCAGGCATTTTACTTTTTATGATATTCTTTAAGCTACAAATTTGAGCTTTTTTTTAATTTAACTTATTTATATTTCATATTTATTCTCATTCTCTTTTTTTAGATTTATATACGTGCCACAAAAATGTATTACAAAAAATTAGACACTCCAATATATGCATTTCACATTACATTTTAAGTGTGTTAAATTGTCTGTAGAACACTTTATTTACTTTTGTTACTGCAAGTTCATACTTGTTGTGTTGAATCAAGATCCTCTCCTGTATAGCAGGGGTACTGTACAACATTTAGCGACAAAAAAATTTCATTAAGAGTGCATTATCGCTATTATTAAAATTTAAAATGATAACTTTTTGTCGCTAAAAAATATTTAGCGACATTTTTTGGTACATCACATCTGCCGTACAGCAATCCTGACCCTGTTGTGTTTGGTGAGAACTAAATATAAGTGGGAGATGGTTGAAATTGATTACAATGTTATTGTACTTTATCTAACAAGGTATAAAACTGAATAGTCGGGATTCTCTTTAATAGTAACTTGATCTGATAAAATAAATAAGTATGGTAAACAGTAACATATATTAGTGATAATTGACATTAACAATTCGCATGTGAAAGTAAGACCATGTTTCCTTCGATGAACTTTCCATGCTTCGAGTCTTTAATGAACTAGTATTGATCCCGTGCGTTACACACGTGAGCAATAATTATAAAAACTCATATTTATAGGTCAAATAGTAATAATAAATAATGTCATTTTCAGTTTTTTATCTTTTTTTGTAGCAATATTATTAACCCATGTATTCAAGTTTTTACTAATAAAACTTAATAAGAAGAGTATAAAAATATATGCGATATAAGAGATAATATATATATATATATATATATATATATATATAGAGAGAGAGAGAGAGAGAGAGAGAGAGAGAGAGAGAGAAATACATGTATATGTCTTAAGATAAAATAAAAGAAGGAATATAAATTTTTTTAGATTGTGAAAACATATTGAATTTGTCTAAAATATAGGAATGTTTCAAGGTATGAATAAGAGTTATAAATTGGGTGGGGGGTGAGGGAGGGAGAGAGAGAGAGAGATATGGGATATGTTGAGGTGGAAGAGAGAGAGATAAGTAAAATTAATTTGATTGATTGTATGCCAAATGACACAAAAGGAAACATGCCAAGTAGGAAAGAGAATGTTACATTCTCTCAACTTCGGCTTATATATATATATATATATAATTAGATTTGCTTATTATGATTTAATTAATATAATCACGTTAATTACATTTAATTATACTTTTTTACTAAAGTATTATTCTATAACCTTTTTATTTCGCATTACTACTTGGCGTGCAAAGCGATGCTTACTAGTACAGATAAAATAATGGGGCCGAAAACTGACAAAGTGAAAGGGAAATCTTTTGCCTTTTGAGAAGGAAAAACCCCGGAGATAGTTGATAAAACAAATTCAGGTCTCAAACCAGCAAGATATTTTGAAACCAAAAGAGCTCAATTTTATGTACCAGACAAACACAAACTCAATTCCAGGTGGTTAACGGGCTAATACGGACAACCAACATGGATGTAGAACTGGGATTTGAAACCAATAGTGATCCTTCAACCAACTTTACGTGGCCCTATGGTGCACCAGGAGCAAAGTTGACCAGCTTTGCTTCGCGTCTCGCAATGTTGGAGAAAGCAGCAGCTGGACTAGGAGCTCTCGGGTTTATCTGGGCATCGGGTGTTCTTCTTGGTGGTTTCGCCAGCTCTCTAGCCAAAACAGATTTTTGGTTCATCAATGTCATTCTGCTTATTGAAGGAATCCGAATATTTAGTAGGAGGCAGATCATTAGATGGAAACACCACACTCCGTGGTCACTGACTGGTGCTGTACGAATATGTTCAAGGGCAATAAAGGCAACTACTCGCGCGCTTGCAAAGGTAAGCCGATGCAGTAGGGGAACTGCAGACACTGCGGAGAATACAGATGGGAGAAGCCAAGATGAGACGTTCAATTGGACAAAAACTATGATGCTCTCCCTAGTTCTCTATTGCTTCCAACTTGCATCTTCTACCACTTGCGTAACTCTCTCTTTGATGAAGCTTATCAAACATATATGTGGTGATGTAGGACATGCCAACGAGAGGAACCAACAATTAGCTCTGAATATTTTCTACTCGTTGGCCTTGGCAGAAGCATTACTATTTCTCTTGGAGAAAGCTTATTCGGAATGGATGATCATGCACCGAAAGCTACTAGAGGAGGTGAACAGAGAATATAAATTGGAGGATTTGGGGCCATCCAGTATTATCTACGTTACAAGGTTCTTTGACGACGCCTTCTCAGCATGTGTTAACGGAAGCATTTTTGATGGCCGACAAAAGGATATGGTTTCATTTGCCATGGATCTCTTGGCCTCGAATATAATGGATGATCAATCAAATGGAGCTATAATTCTACAAAAATTTGCAGCTAATGACGGCTTTTCATATGAAACACTTCAAAAGGTTGGAATCACAACATCAGCGATGGTAAAGCTAGTTGAGATGCTGAACTGGAAAGCAGAGATACAAAAGGAGATCAGGCAGTCAGCAGCCGAGGTCTTGGTAAAACTAGCAGGTCCAAAGCATAAACCTCTTCAGGTTGCCGGTATTCCGGGTGTAATGGAGTCAATATCATCCCTGCTCGACGACAGTACGGTCTCAGGTTATGATTATCGGAATTTCACTATTTTGGGGCTTCGCATACTAGAGAAACTTTGTCATGACCTTGGTAGCTGTGGAAAGATTGGAAATACGAGAAGCCTCCTACCAAAAATTATTAAATTCACATATGCAGATGAGAGACTGTTGAAAGGCGAAAGAAGTGCACCAACTCAGATTTTAATAGTGGCACAATCCCTTCAAGTACTGAATATGTTGGCGAGTACAACAGGAACAACTGGTAAACAACTCGTGAAAGAAATATCGGAAGCGGTTGATACAATCAGCAACATTAGAGATATTTTGCAGCATGGTGAAAAGCATCCGATGCTACAGTGTTTAGGCATACATATATTAGTTCATCTGGCTGTAGAAGAGGATGGAAGAGAGTTAGTTGGTTGTACAGGTAATGTTATCAAGGAATTGTTGAAGATGTACTTGGAACAAGAGGCGCCCGAAGGACCTGCAGACCCGATGTTCCCTGTAAAATGTCTTGCTGGACAAGCATTGGCAGTGCTGACATTAGAAAGTACTAGTAATTGTCATCGAATCTTGAAGTTGAAAGTGATGGAGAGTCTTGCTAAGGGGTTGGAGGATCAGATGCATGGACTAAGTTCAGCAAGAATTCTGAGACATTTGTGCGCTTACAGTGGAGGCGGCTGTTTTGATCAGTTGAGGGATGTCGTCGCTGCAGCACCAACTGTAAGTTCTCTTTTTCTATGATCTAGCAATGTGAATTGAACCGAAGCCTATTAGTTAGTGTTCTTCTCCTATATAACGTACAATCATAGCCAACAAGGGTTGGTTCAGCGTTCCCTAGGATCCCAATCCAGGTTTCTCACCTGGGTTCGAAACCTGCCTGCCACACTTGTTGGTGGCAAACTTACGTCCTCGCCCTATTTGTGCTCCACACACGGGTTCTTGTGCTCTTCGGCCCCCAACGTAGGTGCGGGAATGGGGGGCTCAGATGTATGTGGCGGCCTTGTAGGTCCCCGATGCGCAATACTCTCTGCCGGTTAGATTAGAGCCTTGCGGTCCAGCCTTTGAAAGTACCAAAAAAATAAAAAACGTACAATCATGATTTAGTGACAACATCGAAGCCTTATATATATATTTGCAGGTACTCAAAGGAATCTTTACTACGGGAGACGGTGACTTTCTAGAAGTGATGGTTGGACTCGCAGCACAAGTTTTCAAATTTATGACAACTCAAGAATCAAGCGCCATGTTTGAGAGGGCTGGAGTTCAAGAGGCTGATTTACCTAAGAAGCTAGTCCAGATCTTAAAGTTAAAAAAGTACCCACAAAAATATCCCAGAATGAGGAGGTACGTCGCAGAGCTGGCAATTGTTATGATGAGAGAGAAGGATACAAACGTTCAACTTTTCAAGAATCTGGGAATGGAGAAGGAGCTGGAACACGTCCTAGAGACGACTACACAGCATGAAAGCTTTGAGACGTTCTCTGGTCCTTTTGGGGTTGGTCGACACCGCACTCCAATTCACTCAGTGGTTGAAACTGCAATGGAATTGCTGGCAGGTAAATAAGTTGCTGTTGGAAACTAATTGCACAATTCTTGTCAGATCCTGAATATATAAATGCTGCTTAAAACAATATAGTATATAATTTGGTCATTAGGGGCCTTTTTGTAATTTCGTTTATTAGAGTTGGGCCTAAAAAGCAACTCAAAATTGTTTGCAAACAGTGGATTTTACTTTTCGGGATGTATGACCCAATTTTAATTTGGGCTTTAGATAAAAAAAAAAAAAAAAAAAGAGAGAGAATTTGGGGGTATTTCATAATCCTAATAGTTTTTAGGGAAGAGAAAAAAATATAAAAAATTGATTAATAATACTCCTTTCCGATTTCCGAAACTTTACGTATAAAACATTGTTTTACCATGAACACAACATACTTCTCAGGAGCCTCCAAATCATCCCCAGGAAGAGACCTTTTGAGGTTTTGATCATCGCTTTGAGGTAAGAATATATTTTTGATTTTGAGATTGAGATTGGTGGCAAGGACTGGATAAATTATTGTAACTCATAGAGTCTAATTGAAATTTTGGCTATTTTTATTTTAGGATTTTTGATATAATTTTTCTGATTTGGAGTTGAGTTGTGCAATTAGAGGTAAATGTTTATTTTTTTGATATCTGAATCAGCGTTGGACCAATCGATCTTATGTCTATAAGAGTTTTATTTTCATCTAATTATGAGTAACTGTTGATCTCACTTTATTTTATTTTCGAAGGATATGGAACTCCAATGCTTTTCGTAATAATCTGTGTTTGGGCTCTTCATGCACATTTTCTGAAATTCCCTAGTCTCAATTGGTTGGTGGCTTCTTGATGATAGATTTAAATATTTTGTTAGCGTGTCTTTTAGTGGTGATCTGTTGACGGTTAACTGGCATGATATCGTCTAAGTCATGTCCATTTTTTGTTGTTACTTCTTTTTTTGTTTTTGTTTTTGTTTTTGTTTTTTGGTCTTGATTCATTGACCACTCATATTTGAGACATCCAATTATTTATTTGCCAAACTCCTTTCATGAATCAGTACCTAGAAATAACGAGTCTGCTCTCTATTTCTTAAGGATACCCTGTCAAACTATTTCGTTAACGTTTGAATTATTGTTGTTGCTGAAGATTCCCACTCTTGCAAGTGGAACATTGGTTCAGATTTGGTTTCCATATTTTCACTTTATAAATTTTGCATTATTCGATTTACTGTCATTTCTAACTCACCCTCGCTTGACATGACGTTTGTTACTATCTTATTGTATGTTGGTACTTTCATCAAGTGATTTGAGTGACATTTATTAGTGGGAGCCATTGGCCGCTAGGTTGGTGTTTGACTCGTTTGGAAATACTATCTAGGCAAAGTACTGAGGCCTGGCATATTTATTGTCATATTACTTAAGTCAGTGTTTTGGTGAGCCATGTCACGACTCACGAGTATGTGATTTTTTTGTTCCTGGCTTACGTATGTGGATCGGGAAGTGGTCTAGTTCAGCGGGATGAATTAGAGATCGCGATCTTATTTTCTGAACCCTGTCTCACGTGTCACGTGTCAGTGATGACACGTGAGACCTTACTTCTGAATGACTCCTCCAGTGTCTGTCTCTATTCGAATATTTTGCAAATTTGAAATTCTGTCTCGAATCGGTTATGTTAGAATTTTGTACTTCCATAATTTCATTTTCTCGGACATTTTTGTATCCCTTTTGGTTGGTCCATTGAACAACTTTACTGGACATTTGGTTGACTCCCTTATTATTTTCCTTTCAGGTGACCAACAAGTGAGATTGGATTAAAGGGCTAGCTGTGTGACTGAGAGCTAGTAATTTAAATTTTAGAGTTAATAAGACTATTTTAGGAATGTTGTAATGAGGGAAATAATTGTGCTTGTGATTTTATTTTGGAACTCCATGTGCGAGTTATTTGGGACTGCGTAACTGTTTTAAGTGAGGGAGGCATTTATTGATGTTTCTTGGAGACTAACGCTTAGATGCTCTGAATAACCGGTTTGTAAGGCTTTGTGTTATTTTGAGGTTTTCTGACTTTATTTATAATGAGCTTAACGCTTCGAAAAACCGGGACGTTACGTTTCTTATGAAGTCTTCAGCTAGCAAATACCTTAGAAATTTGAATTGGCAGAGTCTGTGCTGGATGGATGCCGAATAAATTATCTAGCTTTTATCGAATGATGAATGAGAGAGTTAGAGAAATCCAAAGACGACCTGAAGTAACTTCACTTACATGTTGAGATTAGACCACCCACTGGCGTGGTATTTCCGTTTTACGCCAGAAATCTAGTTGAAATTTGCTTGGTGTTATGTTACGGTTATCTTTACTAATCGTATGCAATGGCCTTCTGAATATGCAAGCCATCCTTGCGCTACATTGAAAGGTGATTCCATGAATAGGACCATTCGAGTTCAGGGAAGTGAGGGAACAAAAAAAAGACCATCAAGACTATGTTCTAGTAAAAACAGCGGCCGCGCAGGCTGGAAGCAAAACACCTGCTACCTCATCCCGGACTATTGAAACAGTTCAAATTGAGAAGTGTTATTGAAGATCATGCCAAATGGATCAATGGAAATGGCCGAACCACCCGAATGTTGATTGATAATTGACATCCTTATGGGCCGCTCAAGGAGTTGCTTGGCACCAGAATTATTTAAGGTGCAAGCGGTTCAGAACATGCACCCTGCATCCAATGACATTGTGGCATTCAACTAAGAACTTCATATATATTACGGAGAAGATAGAACGATTTGGACTCCATTAAAACAAGTTTTCTAGGTGGTCTGCTGCAGTTTTAAGTCCTCAGATACCGTGCAGCAAGGTTGAGTGGCATCAAATTGTATGGAATATAGATGATAGTCCTTAATGGCTTCCATTCTATGGGTGACTTGCAAAAATAGGCTCCGCACAGAAGGCAGATTGAAGAACACGGGTTTTGTGCAGGATGAGGGAATTGTTTGTGCGGCAAACCAGGTGAATCTCTCGATCATCTTTTGTTCAAATCCCTAAAAATTGGCGGAGAATTTCTGTGCTTTTCCCACTACCCACATCAAACAAATTCCAATACTTTCTCTTCTTCTCCACCAAATCCGATGTTATTTCGAAGATTCTGTACATCCTCTGCTCGTCCCAACCCAATCCCATCTCTTCTTTTCACGAAATTCACGAACCCCTTTCCCAATTTCAATCCAAATTTACAAATCATAAACCCTAGAAAAATTCCTAATTCAAAATCCTTCAAGTCCTTCTCCTCACGTTGCAAAATGGGTGATGCACGTAGACCCCCTCCAGCTCCAATCCCGTTTGTAGAAACTGCCGATAAGGTCGAATTGTATCGGGCCTTGGAAGCCTCACTGGGCTCACCACTCAGATCCGACCCATATGTCCCAAACCCTCTACCCGTCGTCCACGGCGAGCAAACGGCAACGACGCCACTTCGCCAACTAATCATAGTGATCAGTGGTCCAAGTGGTGTTGACAAAGATGCAGTAATCAAGAGGCTGCAAGAAGTACGAAGTGGAATCCATTTCGTTGTTACACGCTACGAGTAGAGCGATGAGAGAAGGCGAGATCAATGGGAAAGATTACTTTTTTGTGAGTAAAGAGGAGTTCCTGGCAATGGTGGAGAGGGAGGAGTTATTGGAGTATGCATTGGTGTATGGGGATTACAAGGGCATACCCAAGCAGCAGATTAGAGAGTTTATGGCGAAAGGGCGCGTCATTGTGCTGAGGTTGGACATAGAAGGGGCGGCAACGCTGAGGAGGATTCTTGGAAGTAGTGCGGTGTTTGTGTTTCTCGTGGGCGGAGAGTGACGCTTGTTAAGCAGCTGATTGATAGGAAGACGGAGACCAAGGAGACGCTGCTGGGGAGGGTTGCGAGTTGCGACAGCAAGGGAAGAGGTGAAGCATTTGAGGAAGTTTGATTACGTGGTGGTGAACGAGGAGGGGAGGTTGGAAAGGTCGGCTGGTCGGGGGAGGCGATTATTGACGCGGAGAAGGCTAGAGTGCGGCAAAGGAATGCGGTGATTTTAGGGTGGATGGTGTCTTTATTGGTTGATAAGGTAAGTGCCATGCTTGTTATATACGTTAGTTTTGAGTGTGGCTATTGATATGAAAGTTTCATGATTATATTAGCAAGATATGGATGGCTGTCGTCTCTTACATCTATTGAAATTGTTTTGGAGCTTTGCGAAGGAATATGGTGAAATTTGGGTTACATATAGTTTCAAGGGGCGTCCATAATTTCGTGGATTTAATGCACTTTTTTTCTTTGAAAATGC
Organism: Escallonia rubra; assembly: GCA_033065855.1. Classification (NCBI taxonomy): domain Eukaryota; kingdom Viridiplantae; phylum Streptophyta; class Magnoliopsida; order Escalloniales; family Escalloniaceae; genus Escallonia; species Escallonia rubra. The sequence continues at coordinate 810 of JAVXUO010001631.1, read as the reverse complement.
CTTTCCAAATCAATGCCATACCTCTTTCCCCCCGCCCTTCCTCCTCCTTGGGACCACCTTCGTTAGGGTTTTGTCTATCACTTCAATGATTTCATGTGTGGAATGTTTGGTTTTGTCTAAAAGATTGCCATAAAATAAATTGAATTTCAACAAATTCATCAACTTGTGGTTGTCACATGTAGAATTGCTTAACATTTGAATCAAAATCATGTAGATCATGTAAATTTCGTGGCGGTTCGTGACAAATAAGTGGCGATAATTAAAAGTGACTTTCAAATACAAATTTCCACAAAGATTTTGATAAATATAGCGAATATCCATTAAATCCAAAAATATCAATTTAGACTCAAATCTCAGAGTTCTCAAATACGAATTCAAGGGAATAAAAATCAACTGAATAAGATATCGGATGAGTGAGATATTGGCAAGCGAACATTTTGGATAAAAACTTAACGACACGAGACATATTTACAATAAAATGCTAAGATACAAAAAATTACGTTAACAAATGGGCAATAGAATATCGGGCTTGCGAATCAAAATACGCACAAAAAGATGTGTATCAAAGAAAGCATAAAATCTCTTACCTCAAAGTTGCAAATCTAACATCGTGAATAATCTCTTGATCCTAGATCAACCACAACCTTTTTTCTTGAATACCTCAAAAGATGCACCTTTTCTCTCTTTTGTCTCAAAATTATGAAAACTCTTATGTCTTCTTCCTCCTTATTCCTAATATGACCTGAAGTCTTAAATCCTTATTGTAATTTTAACACAATTAAAAGTCCTTATTACTAGTATAATCATAAT